>JBBPCZ010159910.1:0-12053 GCA_037974445.1 Brycinus macrolepidotus
TTCCCCGCCGAGTACATCAAAGGAGGAACCCTGAGAGACATCACCAAGAACATGGTGTGTGTGTGTGTGTGTGTGTGTGTGTGTGTGTGTGTGTGTGTGTGTGTGTGAGTCTGTGTGAGTGTGAGATAGAGAGAGAGTGTGTGTGTATGTGTGATTTTAACCTCATTGTGTAGCTTTAACGTCCTTTGAAAGTTCTCTTTTGCTGTGTCTCACAAATCCAGTGAGACACATATATCATATTATTATTATTATTTTTAGTAGTAGTAGTAGTAGTAGTAAATATTATTATTATTAGTAGTGGTAGTGGTTATAGTGGTAGTGTTAGGGATGGGGGATTATTCCCTGATTAACATTATTTTTGATAAAAATAACTTACTTTCTACCTTAATTCATCAAAACTGTGATTGGTCAGGACACTCTTAGCACGCTGTGATTGGTCAGAGGGCTCTATATTTGCATCGCTATCAGTGTTGCAAATGTTAATTAACCAACAGTGTATTAATGATAAACGCTGACATGGTGCTGAAATACACTAAACAGCCGCGTGCTCCTCCCACCCCTGCAGGAGAGCAATTTTCCTTGGATTCAGAGAGTGAGCTTCGCCAAGGACATCGCCTCCGGCATGGTGAGTGTGTTCCGGAGTTTTCCTTCAGGCCTGCAGCGTTCTGCGGCTCACGCCGGTTCTGTGGAGGAACAGTGAGTGACAGTTCTCTCTTCCTCCTGTTTCTCCAGGCTTACCTTCACTCCATGAACATCATCCACCGCGACCTCAACTCGCACAACTGCCTGGTCAGAGAGGTGAGTCAAACACAGCAGAGTCTTAGAGAAACAGACACACAGAGATCAGACCTCACCTGAATCAAACTCCTGCTTAAAGAAGAACCTCTCCACGTAGTTCATTCTTTTCGCAAGATATTTGCATTATGTTTCTCCGGGTTTGTTCATTGTGGTAAACACACCGAGCGGAAACATTAGGATGTGTAACAGGGCTGTAGAAAGAAATGAGTGAATGAGTAAGTAAGTTAAAAAGGCACTTAGAGGACAGTTGGGATGGTAATATGTATTTTCTCCGGTTCAGCACTCTAGGAGGGCTTTAGGGACGCGTCTCATACTTTGCAAAATGTCTTGCAAGAACGGTTCACCAAAAAAAAAAAAAAAAACATTTTCTCCTTTTCCAACCAAGTGTAGTACAGTTCTGTACTGTGCAGCATTCCTGAACTGATACTGATACTTTACTCTAAAATGTACTGAGCATTTATGCAAGAAATTGAAGTCGTATGCAGAAGTTTGAGCGCCTGATATATATATATATATATATACACACACATACTGCAGTGAACATATACGTACAGCAAGATATATACGGTGGTGCAGTGGGTAGCACTGTTGCCTCACACCTCCAGGGTTGGGGGTTGGAATCCGGGTCCTGGTCTTGTGTGTGTGGAGTTTGCTTGTTCTCCTTGTGGGGGCGTGGGTTTCCTCCGGGGTCTCCGGTTTCTCCCACAGTCCAAGGACATGCGTGTCAGGTGAATTGGGGATTCTAAATTGACCGTATGTGTGAGTGTGTGTGTGTGTGTGTGAGTGCCCTGCAATAGACGCCCAGGGTGAGTCCCTGCCTCGCGCCCGTTGCCCCTGGGATAGGCTCCGGGTACCCGCAACCCTAGTGAGGATTAAGCGGTTACAGAAAATGAATTAATGAAGGTATAGATTGATAAATAGATAGATAGATATGTTTGTGTGTATATATTTTAATTGCAAGACTTCTGTCCTCAGAATAACAGTGTGGTGGTGGCGGACTTCGGCCTGGCTCGGCTGATGGTGGAGGACAAGAACCAGGAGAACCTGAAGATCCAGGGCATGAAGAAGCCGGACCGGAGGAAGAGATACACGGTGGTGGGAAACCCCTACTGGATGGCTCCAGAAATGATTCATGGTCAGTAACAGTTTTCTTTCTCTTTCTTTTCTTTCTTTCTGTAAACCTGTAGAGGACTGTACTGGAACACCTACAGCCATATGCAAAAGTTTCGACTCCTCAGTCAAGGTGTCAGCTGGTGCACGTCCTCCACAGAGCACATCCTGCAGAATGGGATTTCTGTTCAAATTGTTGTGCACAATTTATTTGCACAAAATCAGTGTTTTTAGTTTAACATATTGTGGGGAAAAAAACAAAGTATAAAATGTAAACACTTGCACAGGCCACTTTTTTTTTGTTTGTTTGTTTTTTACCCAATGTGGTAAATTCAGAAAATTAGACCAAAAGTATGTCTCGGTTGAGGATTTGAGAAGGGGTGCCACGCTGTATATATTTTATAATTCAGTGTTATCAAATTTGAATCTACATTTCCAAAAATGGACAAAACACAGCAAAACTGTAAAGGATGTTTGTTCAGATAGTTTGGAACAAAAACTTTCCATCGAATTCAGATCATAGTAAAACGTCACACTCTGATGTGGTCTGAAGGGAAAGAGTAGAACCTGCACAGTTTCTCAACTCGTTTCAGTGAAGCTGTAATTCAGGAACCTGCCACTGGTCTCAGGTGGTCCAATCACAACTGGACGGCTCCCAGTTGATCAGTTCAGGGGTCTTGAGTTGTTGTTGTTTTTAACCAGCAGGGGGCAGTGATGCCCTTCCCATGCCCAGTCTGCCATACATAAATATTTCTGATATGATATTTAAGAAAATCATACTTGTACCTGATCTCAGATCTGTCCACTCGAGATCAGACCATCCAAGAGGTGTGAACGAGGCTGGTATTTTACATCAGACTGTGTCCCCGAAATGGCGTTTTATCTGTTACAGTTATTTATTATAGGTTCAGAAATAAATGGATGTTTTTTGGAACTTTTTATCTTGTAAATAATGGAGTAAAAACGTGATTTTTTACATCCGCAGGAAAAAGCTACGATGAGAAGGTGGACATCTTTTCCTTCGGCATCATGCTGTGTGAGGTGAGTCCTCCGGAACCGAACAGCGGGAATAATCACCAACTTGGCTTTCTACCAACGTCCAAAATAGCATCTCTTTCTCTCTCTCTCTCTCTCTCTCTCTCTCTGTTCTCTTTCTCTCTATATCTGTATCTCTGTTCTCTCTCTCTCCCTGTATCTCTCTCTATCTGTATCTCTCTCTCTTCCTCTTCTCTCTGTTTTTTCTGTCTCTCTGTTCTCTCTCTTTCTATCTCTCTCACACACTCTTTCCATCTCTCGCTCTCTCTCTCACTCTCACTCTCTGTCTCTCTCTCTCTGTTGTCTCTCTCTCTTTTTCCTTCTCTCTCTCTCTCTTTCTCTCACTCTCTCTCTGTTCTCTCTCTCTCTTTTTCCATCTCTCTTTCTCTCTCTCCGTCTCTCTCTCCATCTGTCTCTCTCGCTGGATGAGTTTCAGTGTAAAGGGGATGTGAGTAACTGAGTGGTTGCCTCAGTTCGGCCATTACTGAGGTGTTTCCAAGCGGGTGTTTCCGAGGCGGGTGTTTAGGGAGGAAGCCTCGCTGTCTGTGGTGTGTATGTAGACTAGAAGCTGCGGGTTCAATTTAAAGGAAGAGTTCTGATAAAACAGTGAATGTACGGGACCCCCCCCCCTTCAAACGTAATCGATTGGACGTTTGGTGCTTCCGATTTGTCCTGGAGCTGTGAGGCAAAAGTACAGTATTGAGCTGAAGCTCTGCAGCAGAGACTTCAACTGACTGTTTATTTCTTTAAACAATGGTCTCAGTCTAAAATCAGTCTTTATCGCCCCCCTCTGACACAAATGAAAACTGCCTCAGATTTACTGACTGTTAGTAGTCTTAAGCAAAAAAAAAAAATAGAAATGATTCAATAATTATGTTACAGTTTATTTTTTTTTAACTACTTTTGTGTGTTCATTTTAAATCCCTGCCTTGCTTTGAAAACAAATGCCACCCGCACTTTTATCCATTATTTATGTATAAACTGTTAGGAATTATAGAGTTATAGTAAATTAAGTAAACCCTGTTCCAGATCATTTCCAATGGGATTCATTGCTCCTTCCACAGATCATAGGCAGAGTGAATGCTGACCCGGACTACTTGCCCCGAGCCATGGACTTTGGCCTCAATGTGAAGGGTTTCCTGGAACACTACTATCCTCCAGGCTGCCCCTCCTCCTTCTTCCCCATGGCTGTCCTGTGCTGTGACCTGGATGCTGAGAAACGGTGAGGCCTGCTGAGATGTTGAAACATGTCATCACTGCATTTTTTACCCCACAGCTCCACTGCAGCTCTTTCGAAAGCTATACGAACATCAGTAAGACGTCCTCTGCCTGAGAGACCAACCCCGTAGTGTGGTTTCCTCAAGCCTGCAGTTTAACTGTCATGTACAATACTGTACAAATATCTTAGCCTCCTCCTATTGTCTTTATATTTTGCCTTAAATCACTTTGTTGGTGCAAAAATATTATTTTCTGCCTGTCAAACTGTCTGATCTTTGGCATATTGAATAGATTAAAAGAAAGAAATGGGAACAAATGTATTACTGCGACAGGGTGCAAACTCCCTAACCACAAGGCCACCATCTGCCCCACAAGACTTAAGACTACTTTAAAAATACAAAAAAAGTCTAGCTATTTGGAAGCTAAATGTGAAGAAATGAGGGATGGTTCTTTACTTTTGTGCATTTGTGAAGAGCCCCAAACCCGGTTCCTGACTTCGATTTTCTTTTGCAGGCCTTCTTTTGCCAAGCTGGAGGAATGGCTGGAGAACCTGAAGATGCACTTGGAGATGCGTTTCCCGCTGGTCTCGGAGCTGGAGCATGTCCACCGAGACTTCTGGCAGAAGCACCCGCCCGGAGAGAACAGGCTGCCCACTCACCGAGAGCAGCCCGAGTAGCGTCCGGTCAGGGCCGGAGCAGATGGTGTTTATGTTCAGACCCTGCTGGCTGAAGGCTGAGGGCTTGCCACGGCGCCGTCCTGCTGCAAAGGTTCTGCCCGTGACCGGAGGTCCAGGAGAAGTTTTTGGCCGGACTCGAGGTGGGGTCGGTTTTTTTGAAGCAAAGCATCCACCTTTCCCTGAAAACCTCCACCATCGCTTTAGCCTCCTCAGCGTCTGATCACTGTTCCCAGGATCTTCCGTCAGTGTGACTTGAATCAAATCCAGTGGAGGGTTTTCCCTCAGCTCCTTGCGATTCGCCATCATTCTCGGATCCAGGCTGCCTCTTTGGAGTTTTTTTTTTCTGTGTGTGAGATGTTTACAGGTGTTCCTCAGCCTAGCTTGATCTGACTTTTCTTGCTAAATCGTGTGGCTTCGAACTGCAATGGGCGCTTGGGGTTGGAGGGGGGTTGTAATATACACATCAAACGTGAGAGAAATAGTAGTGCATGTTTGTAGATGCTGTTTTCTTCTCTCCCTGCTAATCGTTTTACCCTCGACAAGCGTCGAAATCCCTGCGAGGCCTCTCAAAGTCCCGTCCTCAAGGTACGCTTGTCCCAGTTTGGTACATTTCACTCCTTCACCTTCTTACCTGTCCGCAGGTGAGGCCCAAAAACGATGTAAATACAGCTAATTATGTCACATATTGTAAATGTTTTAGATATTGTATATGTACAGACATTATTTTGTATACTGTTATGACATTGCCATATTTTTATTGGGCTGCGGGCTGAAGTGAAGGACCACGGCATACCCTGAGACCCTTCCTGATCTTCTGGACACAGGAGGGGAGATACAGCAGGCTCATTACTTTATTTTCTGTCTAGTAGAGGGCAGAAATTTAGCTACAGTCAGGTACGGTGCACATGTTCAACCACTCCTCAGTAGGTGGAGGAAAGTCGCCCCCTGCTGTTTGCGTTCAGAACATAGAGAAGTGCAGGTGATGCACAGTTATATTTGACACTGTCAGTGCGTCATGGGATTAAATTGTCAAAATATACGTTTTAGCATCATTTTTCCAAGTCTGTTACACAGATGATCACCGTTATGCAGCCCAAAAAACAGTGCAAGCCACGAACTGCTGGTTTTGTAGCTTAATTGTGCTTTAATTGTCGTAATGATGACCTAGTGAAACATTCTGCTCTTATATTATATTCATAATTGTGCTCGTACGATCACAATGCGACACTTTTGTGTGATTTTTAATCCGAAATCAAAAATTTCCCAATGGAAATGAATTCTTATAACATTGTTTTAAACACAGCCAGCAGGTGGCGTAGTTCTGTACTTTCCTTCACTACAGAAGGCACCAGACCTCTCGATTTGTGCGTCATTCTGTGATCGGCTGGAAAAACTTTCCGGAAATTGCCTCACAGACATGTTTTGAAGCCGATGCATTTTGACCTGTGTGCATTTTTAACTGAATCCTCCGAACTGTGAGGCAATTAAGGGGTTGAAATATGGAAAAATGCTTCAAACATCAGACATCTCGTTAAACTTCAAATCAACTTAAACACTATTAAACACCAACACCAGCTACTCAAACCTGGTGGAGCATTCTGCATTTTATTTCGATTACTTAACGACCTTGAATTTCAGAGGATCTGGCAACATTTGAACAAAATGTGTTGGATTTAGAACATTGTTGTTACATTTTGCTGATGTTCTCTTAGAGTATACCAGCTGAAACCGGACGGAAGTCCTTATAGGGGCATGTTGCCTACTACAGTTCGGAGGTGTTATATTACCAGCTTTACAAAATCATTCAAAACAAGTGTTTTCACAGCTTAATCTAGTCGCACAGTCCATTTTTGAGATTCACTGCATTGAATTTACTCGATTTCAGTGTAAATACTGATAAAACATATTATAGTGAGCCATAATTACATAGCAAACAAAGGCAAAATGAAGCTGAAGTCGTTTGTTTTTTTAACGTGGATTTTCAAAGATGATGTAAATTCAATGCTGCCTCTCATAAACTCATAAAATGTCTGGAAACTGAGCAAGGAGTCCAGAGCTACTGCCGCCTAGAGGACAGTTAAAGTAATAGTCCAGTGTTTTTCAGCCTGACCCCCATCTGCTGCATCTGCAGGGTCCAAATTACTGTGAATAATAATTTTGTTGCAGAACACAAAACTACTTATAATAAAAGCCAATGTAGTGTCTGTACATTGACTTTCATTGTAAGTAGGGGCGTCACGATACCACTTGTTTATGTGTAATACCGATACCGATACCGTACCATTGAGTATCAGCCGATACCGATACCAATACAATATTTTTTCCCGCTCTAGAAAAACTAAGCTGTTGATAACACATCTGTCTGAATCTGAAACGGCTCCCTACTTCCTCTAGGGGGTGCTGTGTAAGTTATAAAATTCCACCCATACAGTGGCCAGTGTGTCCATTATGGAGTTCTGCACACATGGCTGAATCTCCAGTGGGTTTTTGTTAGACATATTTTACACTGTTTGGGTGCAGGAGTCTGTATTTGAAGTGCACTGTGTAGGGAGCAGGGAGCCGTTTGGGACGCAGCCCTGCTGCTCATCTGTGTGTCTCTCCTCTCGGGGCGTTGATACGAGTTTAGTTCAGATCGTTCAGGATTTTTCTGATATCAGATCCAGTGATTTTGTATTGGACCGATACTGATACTCATACCGATACTGATACTGAAACTGTTACTGAGTATCGGATTGGCACAGCCTTGAGTGTAAATGTGTTTTGAGCCCGTTGGGTTTCTGAATGCAGAAAAACTTATTGGGATTATTGTCCGAGGTGATCAGCTGTGAGCTACGGATGCAGCAGATGGAGATTAGGTGGGAAAACACCGGAATATTCCTTTCCAGAGGGAAGCAGAGCCCCAGTGTCTGTATCTCACTACTGTGTGCGGCTCCCTGTGGGAGACCTGCTGTTTACACCCAGCTGCTGGCTGTAAATATGTGCGTGTACACAGCTCTCTCTCTCTCTCTCTCTCTCTCTCTCTCTCTCTCCATGTCTCTCTCTCTCTTTCTGTCTTTCTGTATCTTCTCCATCCTCTTCTGCTGGGGATGGATGTCCTGGCTAGGTGTTAGTTCCTCGTAGTCGAGCAAATGTTGTTATTCCAGATTAAGTAAGTACGGATCGCGGTAACGGGCCAGGAGATAAAAAAAAAAAAAGAAAATGAAAGGGATGGAAAATCACAGCATCTCTTACTTTGTACAGAACAGCTGTTATCGTTTTTGTATAAATGATTTAATTTGCACTAATTGATAAAAAAAAGTAGGCGGAGAAAGAGCAAAAAAAAAAAAATTGGCCGCCATTTTGTTTTCCTTCCGGTTTGGTGGAAACGACACTGCGCCGATTCTTATCCGAATGCAAGTCACTGACGGAGCCTTTGTTAGGACGTCCCGGGAGGAGCCGTTCCTCTGGGTGGCAAACCGAGCGTGAGGCCTTCAGACCACTAGCTTTAGCTGCTGCCTAAACTCCCGTAATGCTCAAGTGTGTGGGGGCAGAATGGGGCGGGGCGGGGCAGGACGGGGGGTTATCGTAGGTCCTCCATCACTCCTTCCCCCTCTTCTCTCCTCTCTTAGAACTTTACTCTGAAACTTGAATCTCCTCTGTGTCCCGTCTGCCGTGTCCTGGGGGGTATTAGGCCTGTTGCATTTGCATATTTTAGACTCCACCAATCATATTTGAGGAATGCGAAGGGCTGTTTTTGAAAGCCATATTTTTCAGAATCAGGAACAGGCAGCCGAAGTGTGTTGAACTGCTAACATTACATAAACAAATATAGATTTACAAACAATTTATTGATGTCAAAACTTTTTTTTTTTTTTTTTTGCTAGGGCTGTCAAACGATTAAAATAATCATAGCGATTAATGACACCATAAATTGCATTATTTTCCACTATTAATCGTGATTAACTGCATTGTTGTTTTCTTTGTAGTCAAAGAACAATCACATGAATCACAATTTGTTGCAGTTTGTCACAAGTAATCACCTTGGTTTGTGCAACTATTTATGATTAACTGCATTTTGTTTTTAGAGCATTACAGTTAATCACACTGGGCCGCTGTGATTATCACATTACCTTGTGTCATTAATTGTGATCACAATTAATCATGATACTTGTGGCTGAACATGATCGCGTTTCACATTGTTGCTCACAATCACATTGTTTTATGTGTGTAATCACAATTAATCCTTTTTGTGTGGGTCATTGTGATTAATAACATGATTTTGGACAGTTCATCCTGATTAATTGTGTTTTTCGCTCAAATTTGAACCTAAAAATCCATTTCCATTTATAAAGCATAGCTATAAATGTAGCTGTGATATAATATCTATAGATATAGATAATACCTGACTTTAAAAGCTGTTGAAAAGCTGTATTTGAGCATCAGGGCAATAATCAATGTATGACGTGCTGCAGCAGAGCTTCAGCCTGGGACGAGGGGTAAAACTAGGAAAAATGCGTTAAAATTGATCAGGTTAACTTTGACAGCCCTAGTTTTCAAAAAGATATGAATTTTCATGAAATCATGTCACATTGACATTTACATTTTTTCTCCTCCTTTAAAGTCAGATTGTTCAGACGCTGTTTTGTTTCGTTTTGCCTCGTTATTTCAGCACTTAATTGCGAAGCGTCTCCCGGTTTGCCGCCCAGGGGTCGGAGCCCGAGGCCTGTCTGCTGCCTGAAGAAGATCCTTTGTGAAAGAAGTTCTGTTTCGTAGCGACCGCTTCATCGCGTCTCGTTTGTCCGACAGTCATTAAAGAGCACTTTTCGTCCCCGGTCGTCCCAGTCGCGGCACTTTTGTTTAGGAAGAGCGGCAGGATGTCAGAATTCCTCTTGGCGTTTCTGAGAAGGTCCTGGGTTCGAATCCCAGGGTTCTTTCAGTGTGAGTGTGCACATTCTCCACCGGGTACTCCGGGTTCCTCCCACAGTCCAGAGACCTCCACGTCCGGTGGACTGGAGATGATGAACTACCACTAGGTGTGTGTGTTGAGGAGTTGAGTGTGTGTGTGTGTGTGTGTGTGTGTGTGTGTTTGTGGTGACCTGTCCAGGGTGTTTCTCCACCTTGATCAGGTTAACTTTGACAGCCACCCCCCCCCCCCCCCCCCCACACCCTGGTTAGGATAAGTGGTTCAGAGAATGGACGGATGGATGGAGGAATGGATGGATGTGCAGTGTGTACAGTGTATGTGGGTCATGCATCTTGGATGTGCTTTCACTTCTTTCTCGTCGCCCTGGTAACCAATTGTAAGCATGGCGATCTGTCCCGTGTGCGAATGCCTGGCAGTCCCTCTTTGCAAAGGATCGTTTTTACCTCTGAACATTGCTGTGCCTTTGTTTGATGCTAGCCTTGCCAACGACTCGCCGCGCTTTTGGAAATGATTTACTGATTTGATTTTCTATCGTTGCTGATGTGCTGAGATGAGACCTCCTCTTCTTCTCTGTATTTATAGACTGTTTCTCCACATCTCCACTGTCCGGTTGTTGTTTTTTGTTTTGTTCATTCTTTCTTCTTTTAATTTAATATTTTTACTCAAGCTGTGAAAAAAAAGTTATGATTCTGCACTTTAAATTCTGGCCGTGAAAAAAAAAATGAGAATCTGAGGAGTCGACTATATTTGATTGCAGCTGGAATAAAAAACTGCTCCTCAACAGTGAACATGTGTGTGTGTGTGTGTTTTTTTTATGATTATATTTTATTATATGATGTGACATATGATATGACATTTTTGTATGTGATATTTATACCATACATGTGTATTTTTTTACATTAGTTGTAGAATGTGGTATTATTTAAATTAGATTAGCTGTGATTATTTATATTGTGATGTACTACATATAAAGTTACATATTTACATATATAGTATTTATCACACGATGATGTGATCACATGATAAAGATAAAAATAAATAAAGATCAAAGAGAAAACCATATAATACATTGAAAGAGCAGACTACTAAACCTGGCTGTTTGAATAAAACCCGCTGTTATAACGAGCCCACACAGGGAATCCCATCTGCAAAAGAAAAATGCCTGTTTTTAATTAACTACTTTTATGATGTCATAAGAACAAACCCATTTCTATAGATATGTGTCTGCCCAGTCCACTGCGGTTCAGCTACGCCCATTCATGCCAGGATAAGGAGTGAATCTGCCCTGCTTCTCGAATGAGGGCAGCCAGCCAGAACAGAGCTCATTTGTGTATCTTAAATTCACCGTAAAATTAAATTCACACTTAAATATGTCATTCTAAGGCAGGGGTGTCAAACTCCGGTCCTGGAGGGCCCGTTGTCCAACACAGTTTGATGATTCTCCTCCTCAAACACATTCACTAAACCTGACAATTCAGGTGTTTCTGAGCAGGGAAATCACCAAAACGTGCTGGACCACGGCCCTCCAGGACTGGAGATCGACACCCCTGTTCTATGGGGTTCAAAATTAATGATAGTTGGTTTGTTGCATAAAACCACACAAATGGACCAGGATGTAAAACAGAATGGAGGTATTGGCCCTTTAATGGAGACTTTTTTTGTTTTTTGCATTGTTTTTTGTGACATTACAAAAACAACAAACTCAGAACGGACTGGGTTTTTTTGGGGGGTTTGGAAACTAACAGCATTTGTGTTGGTGTATCAAGCTAATAATAATAATAACAATAATAATAATAATTCTTATTATTATTATAAAAAAGTCACTTTTCCCTGATATGGGCCCTTTAAAGCAGGCTGTGTTGTGGATATGCTGTGTTTGTTGGGAGGCGCGTGCCTCCATGTGCGGTTTGTTTTTGGGAGGGGAGGGTGCGCGTGACGTCACCGCCCTCGGCCAATGGCGCGCGGAGCTGCGTCCGAAGCGCGCTCCCGAGTCCGCGCGCCCTCACTCAGCATCAGAGAAACCCGCAGAGCGCGAGACACGGGCTCGAGCGGCAGGAGCGTCCCGGGCAGGTCGCGAGGACACGCGCGCGTGAAATCAGGATTATAGAAGCGCGAGCGAGAGAGTGGGGGGGGACACGCGCACCCGAAATGGAACATTCCTTCGTCAGCAGAGTCAGGACCCCCGTTATCGGACACGGTGAGTCCGGACCACCTTAAACACACAAGCAGTTATTGATTTCCACCTTTAATGGAGCAGCAGTTACTGGTTTCCACCTTAAATAGAGCAGCAGTTACTGGTTTCCACCTTTAATG
>JBBPCZ010159951.1:0-38045 GCA_037974445.1 Brycinus macrolepidotus
TTTTACTTGAGTACATATTTTGCAGGATACTTGTACTTTTACTTAAGTACTAAGCTTCAGTACTTCCTCCACCACTGTATATGTGTGTGTGTGTGTGTGTGTGTGTGTGTGTATGTGTGTATATTTTGCTTATATGCTTAATCTACCAGACGCTTCTCTCACCCTTTCTCTCTCTCTTTCTTCGTGAGTCTGCTGTGAAACATCACATTATGAAAGCACGGCAGCCCATAAATACTTCTTCCTTTTATCTGACTAAAAAGCATTTGGCTGGCTTGTTTCATTTGTCTTTTTTTAACTCTCACTCTCTCTCTCTCTCTTTCTCTCTCTCTCTCTCTGTCAGTAGAGGCATGCCTTTGAGCCTGTGAGATGTTCCCGGACTGAACGTTACCTCTTCTTTCTCACCCCAGAGACTATTAGTGTCAGCGAGGTTGCCACATAATGAAAAACACCCCATTCCCTCATCCCATTTTACGACAGCAGATAACCCACCTCTCCCTCCTCCACTGCCTTGGAAAAGTTCAGACACTTAAATGCTCAACTCTAAGGTAACTTTTAAGCTTTTTTTTAAAAGAAGAGAGTGTGTGTTTTTTTTGGACGCACTTGTTCTGATAGTGCTGAAACATACTGGGCTCCGTTAGGGCTGAAGTTTTGCTAACAATCATACAGTCTTCAGGAAAAAGCTTAATATGCACTTCAGGGGCGGGATTGATTTGGCTCATAAAGTGCTGACACAATGGAAGCTTTTCATCAGCGTGGTTCATCTAAGGATGCGGTTGGCACTGCGTTGTGAGGGGAAGGGACTGCGCGAGCAGCTCCTTTCGCAGGATCGCTGGAAAAGTTTCAGTGTTTGTGGAAGCGGATGACTTTTTGGAAGCATCACCGGAGACTCTGCGCTGAAGTTTTATTTCTTTTCAAACTCCTCCACCATATGGAGATCCCAGATTAGCAGCAGAGCGTGACTGCACCAAGCACCAGCTAGACCAGCCTACTAATAAAACAATAATAATAATAATAATAGTAATAGTAATAATAAAAAACAACAGTAATAATAATAATGCACTTTTTATTTGCCAGTTAGCTAACTAATATACTACTACTACTACTACTACTACTAATAATAATGATTATAATGATGATTATGATGATGATGATGATGATGCTGCTGCTGCTGATTATTATTATGCATTTAATTTATAGGCGCCTTTCAAGATACTCAAGGATACTTTACAATTCATAGTAAAATCAGACATACAGTAGTGTGCAATAGTGAGTTAAATAATTAATGAGTTAAATAACAACAACAACAACAATAACAACAACAACAACAACAACAACAACAACAACAATAATAATAATAATAATAATAATAATACTCATTATTATTATTATTATTACTTATAATAATAATGGCTCCTGATTCTGAAGGTTGAAAGAGAGTCAATATTACGGATGTCTGAGGAGCAACACAGCTGAAGACTCTGAACCCCCAAACGAGCAGGTCTAGTGAGATTGATGGAAGAGGATGATCTAAGAGTGTGAGAAGGCGGTGAAGTAGATCAAAAGGAGGTCAATTAAAGTTAAGAGGCTTTCGAAAAGCTTTTGGCCTAAAACTAAACCCTATCATGATGGAGGGGTACATAAGGTGAAATAGTCCTTAAAGAAAACTGATTTAGTTCACATTATTTTGCCAACATCAACATTCCATATAAACACTCAGAGACACAAGGAGCTTCAGTGGTAGGTTTAATAATATTCTAAATAAAATGGCTGTATCTGGAACTAGTGAAGGAGCCAGTGAAGCTGGAGGGCAGGAGTTATATGTTCTGTTGAAAGGATTCTGGTAACGATATGGGCTGCTGCGTTCTGAACCAGTTGAAGTTTATGAAGGAGTTTGTGTGGACAGTTACAATAATCAATATGAGATGTAAACAATGTATGAGAATAGTAGCACTATGAGTAGTAAGAGCTTAATTCCGAATCAGAATTAGAATCAGAAAACTGGAATAGAAATACTTAGAAAATGCTTTGTACTAAATATACTATGCTATATGCAGAAAATGCAGGTTCAGAAAGAAAGGTGGATATAAATACTATAGATAAATGAATAAAATTACTGCTAAAGCAACACAAATAGTGATTTGGAGTTGTTCTCTATACCGAGTGTGTTATTACACATAATAGTGACATAAGTAGTGTTATGTATATATTATTTAAATGTACTTATATTAGAAGAACAACCCCTTTGAGAGTGTGAAATCAAATTTACTGCTGATCTTTGACTGGTGGGTTTGAATGAAAGCGATAGTGCTTCAGGGAATAGACTCCCACATTCCACCTTAATCATATTTGCTAAACAAAAGGGTGTATTTCCACCCAAAAATGACCAATCTAGATTGGTGGCTGAATCAGATCCAAGCTTCCACCAGTGACCACGCTGTGGAACGAGCATCTTAACTGGATGATCTACTCCCAGGAATATAATATAGCACCTCACCTCTGTCTGGCAAGTCTCCCTTTCTCTGCATATCTTTGCTCTTTCCACATAAACAGCACACACAGACGCGTGCCCTCCCCAGAAGGCCCCCAGTAAATCAATCCAAGGGTCAAAGGTCAGATCCTGGTGCTGTCTGTCTGCTTGCCGCTGAGGGAGCTGCTCAGTCAGGGCCGGAAATTATGGATGTGCACCTCCCCCCCAACTGTACCGGCTGTAATGAACTATTCTCTAACACAGCTAGCAAGCTGAAACTCTTTTTAGGCACTTTTCCATAGGTCTACAGGAACCATGCTGTATCTAAACTGTACTGTGATGGTACTGAAGTTCCGGCACGCTTTGATTTTCCAGTGTATCTCAGTCCGGTAACGGTGTTTCTGACTCAATTCTCTCCTCACAGTTTACGGCCTGTCGTCCCAAAACCGCGTCCATGGAATCGAACCAGCACAAAGTTTTTCTGTCAGAGCCACTTTGGAAATCGTGGTCTTTTATTAGTTAGTCTTTTAAATTTTTAAAAAATGTTTCTCTGCATTCTTTAGCCATGTGACGAAAAGCTAACTAGTCCTAGTACACTTTCGTGTTTCTCACGGCGTTAAAGATAAAATTGTTACTGTCATAGAAAACTCCCACTGAAATTTATCTTCAGCCCAAACAGACAGTAGTGCTTGTACTTTTAGATGTACAATTATGCAGATTTACAGTTAATCAACCAGTATCGGTTCTAGGAACAACATTTAAATTGAGAAGAGAAGGGGGCATTTATCTGACGCTCTTATCCAGAGCAACTTACAATCATTAGTTACAGGGACAGTCCCCCTGGAGCAACTGAGGGTTAAGTGTCTTGCTCAAGGACACAATGGTAGAAAGTGGGGGTTCGAACCTGCAACTTTGTGGTTATCGGGTTCACAGGCAAGTGTTTTACCCACTAGGCTACTACCACCCTAAATTGTTAAACTTAATTTGAAACCAACTATTATTTGCATGGTTGCTAATAATAACTATTTTATGTTATTTTGTTTATAATGGAAAAACATTTGTTTGCGGTACGATGCGGTTCCTTGTGCCAGTGGAAACGCGCCATTTGTTTCTCTCCTTTGCTGTCACTTCTTAACAACCCAGTAAACCTTTCAGTTTGGCTTGTTAATTAGATGTTTATTCCTAACAGTCCTACTTAAATGGAATAGGAATTTAGCCAAAGGATTGTAAAGCTATATACAGGAAAAAAAAAATGGATGTAAACTGTCATGTAAACTGTCAGAGATCATAAATCAACAACACGCACAAAATTGAGGTATTTCCAAAAAAAACTGAATTAAACTAAATGGGAATTTAGCCAACACTCATCCATAATTGCTGCAAGACAGATCTGTGGGCGGGGATTGGATATGTCAATCAAGTGTCATCTGGCACATGTGCTAACTGACCCAAAGATTTCATTTTTTTTCAGGAACCGTTCCATGCCTGATGGCGATCCGTAGTGAGGAGGGAGATTGAACAACAATAGCCCTGCCGGGGGGTGGCCCTCGGCGGGGCGGTGGGTAACTGGAGTCGGGCTGGGGGGACGTGTGAGTAAGTGGACCCTTGGGGTCAGTGTGGTGTAACAGCAGTAATAGCAGAGCTAAGTGTTGCAGTTGCCGCTGGGACGGGGGCTGGAATGTGCGCTGTACGCTGGAAGCTGAGGCTCGGTGAGAGATGAACTGCTGGCTAAGACGCTCAGTCAACAGGGGTCAGGCTTCTCTCTGTTGTCTTTCTCTCTCTCTCTCTCTCTCTCTCTCTCTCTCCCTCTATCGCTCTGTCTAATGTAGTTTATGGCTCGCACACTTCATGCTTACTCAGTGATTGTGCAAGAGCACTTTCAGTGTTGGAAATTCGACAAAACGAGATCCAACGAGCCTCTCTTCATGAAGCTGGCCAGAGTGAGGGCTCCGGTGGTCAGATGGAGAGATTAAAGTCTGTTGCTACTCATATGCAAGGTAGATGAAGACTAAACCAAAGAATAATGTGTGTTGTGTTTTGTAGGGCTGTCAAAGTTGACACATCAACCCATAAATTATTAACAGCACTATTGATTTTTTAACATTTTTTTAAACTATTTTTTTTTAGTTTGACTCTCAGACCCATCAGTAAGTAGTGCAGGCTGAAGCCCAGCTGCATATATATATATATATATATGATTAGCACTTAAAAAAAATATCTTGATGTATCTTCAGTAGGAGTGAAAGGATCTTCAAGACAAACGAAGAAGTGCCTCAGGTGGGATCTCAGCCACCATATACGTTCCACATGTGATCTATTTGTTGGAGTGAAGGCCCAATCCTCAAACATGCTCATGGAGATTTAGCGGCATTCAAAGGTCAGTTCCACCTCTAATATTAAACACCTGGCTCTGATACTCAGATGTTCCTAAACACTTTGAATAGGTGGATAAAACTGATTAGGGATGGAACTAACAACATCCTCACAACGTCCTGCATGTATCTCTCCGCCATCAGCAGGTTTTAAAAAATCAGTTTTAAAAAATGTCATTTAAAAGTCAAAATAATTAAATACATTTTAGTTCTGATTGTTAAAACAAGTCAAAAAGCCATTTTATTTCCTCTCTAAATCTGAACTAAATCAGTTTTCTTTGGGAACTATTTTGCCTCACAGCATCCTACATGTATCCCTCCACCAAAAAATCTGTTAACTCTGGTAAAACAATATCTCAGGCAACAGGCAGCGAATTCATAACCATTTAATGGAATAACTTTCTGTGATTGAGCTTTTAGAGGCAGATGTCTGGTTCCATTCAGCTCCACTATGAACAATTTTGACTCAGTGAGTTTCTCAACACTGAACCATTTCATATTGTTTATGTTATAACCGGTTTGTTCTGCAAACTGCAAAAGTTTGAAAAATCAGTGGAATTCCCCCCTTTAAGTAGCCGGGCTGGTTACAGTAGCTACGGCAGCTACACATTATAGGCCTCTGTAAACAGGACGTGAGGTGTTGGACTGGACCGCAGGCCATTTTAGGTCTCAGATCAAACTGCACCCACAGTAAATAACTCAGGCGGTGGTTCTTTGAAGTCCGGGCATGCAATTCAGAGTGTATTCATTTCACAGAAACTGGCAGTGTGTGTATGTGTGTGTGTGTCCAGGATGAGTTTACCTACCAGTATGAATCATCCTGGTATGAAACGAGTCAGGCACCACACTGTGAGGTACTGTTATTTGGTAGAGGTGAGTAGATATGACACACTGGCCACAAAACAGGAATGCATGAGTGTGTGTGTGCGTGTATATGTGCACATATGTGTGTGTGTGTGTGTGTGTGTGTGTGTGTCTATGTGTGTGTGTGTGTTTTGTTTGTGGGTTGTCGCTTGCGGTGTATGCAGCTGCTAAAGCATAAGTCAAACTCAGTAACCTGATCAATGGTAGCGCTGATATTCTGAGTGAGACACTAAGTAAGTCTCTCTCTCTCTATATGTACATACATATTTATATATACACATATATACAGTATGTAGTATGTAAGTACATACATACATAGGTATGTATATATACATGCGTATACACACACACACGTAATTATATTTCTATATACATGCACACATTTATATAATATTATTTCTGCTGCGTTTGATGGTTATATTTATGTTTGTGCTTTAGCAGAGTGAGGTATCTCCTTCTGCTTTTCGGCATGCAGACTGCAGTTTCAGCAGCCTACACGTAAAACAAGCGTTTTGTTTGTCCCCCGTTAGCTGTGATTAGCGTGTATAGTTTGCAGGGTCTGTCTCCTTCAGAGCACTTTTCCTGGAGGAACGCTGCACTTTTGTGCTATTAAGAGGCAACGTGGAACAGCGGGAGGATCAGATTTCAAGCATTCTGAGGAATCGCTGCCAAGCATGACTAAGTTAAGCTCGTAAAAAGACATACACACACGCACACACACACACACACACACACACACACACACACACACACACACGTGCTTACATGCAGAGCTGGAAGGTAAACTCTTCAGCTTTCCTGGTTTTCCTACTGTAGATCTTCTCAACACCATGATTTGTGAAGCTGAATGAGAAGCATGAGGCTGCTGGCTGTAATCTTTCTTCATCCCACTCATCATGACCTCAAGTTGGGCTTTAAAACCTCAAATTCCTCTTCCAGGAAATGGAAGAGGCCACTCTGGCTTGGCCTCCAAGACTTTTCCTCTTTTGACAGTTCATGAAGTACCACTTGCTCTGTAAACTGGTACAGTTTGATGGAAATAGAAATGGACGAAGGAATTGTAGAGCATATCTATTAGCATCCATCCAGCCACGTTGTTCATCAGAAAATACATTCCGAAGAGGATTATTTTGTACACTCAGAAAGCTCTGACACAATGCCCTGCGGGGCAGCTGGTGGCCTAGTGGTTAGGGAGTTGCCTCGCAATCGGAAGGTTGTGGGCTCGAATTCAGAGACTGCTAGTGGCACCACTGAGGTATCCTTGAACGAGGTCCCGTCGCCACACACTGCTCCCCGGGCGCTGTGTTCCTGGGTCCCTGCTGCTTCACTTGGTGAATGGGTTAAATACAGAGAACAATTTTGTGCTGTTCACACTGTGTGCTGTGCTGTGATGTGTTCACCTATGACAATGGACACTTAAAATGAAAAGATTTGAGCAAATAAGACAGATAAAATGAATCGTGATCAATCAGATAATGAAATTATTCACAATTGAAGTGACACTCTCTGTAGGGACTTTTTTAATTTTAAAAATTGTAAATTATAATCGCCAGAGCCAAAGAGCAGAAAATGAAAAATATGGAATTCATTGGATGACAAACCATTCTCTGTTTCCGAAGACATTGGGTTTCATAGCACATAAATGTTTTTATTCATCGTTAGCTTTTTTCAGTTTCTGTTTCAGTTTTTGTCTCAGTGCACCCCAAATTTTAGCTTTGCTTTTGGTCATGAATTTTGATTCCAGTCCATTTGGCATTACCTGACAAATATTTCAAACTCCGATCACAAAAAGCTAGCTCATAGCAGCCACTTGGCAATGCAATCACATTTTGTGCTGCATGGAAGGTCACTACTCAACAAAGGGAACAGGGCAACTGGGAATCTTCAGTTTCTGTAGCTTATATATGGAAGGAAACATGAGCTATTCAAGCGTACTGATTCTTAAGTGAATCACCACAGGCTTCTAAGAAAGGTTCGACCCTCTAAAACCTGTAGATAAAACTGGACATGGGCTGGGGTATAAATGGTCACTCTAAAGATGAGAACCAGTTGCTGGGATTAGGGATCAGTGGACAGCTGGAAACTGCTGGAGACACGTCTTCAACAAAGATGAGGATTCCCTGTGAGAACAGGCTGATGGACTGTTTGTGAGGTGACACCGCCTGACACCCTGACCAGGCCCCCACTTTTTAAAGGGCTGAACAGAGCTGGACCCTGAGCTGTTGTTCTTTGTTACTGTATCTGTGCCAAGCTGGAGAAACCAGAGAAGTTCACAGCACCTTTGGGAGCTTCAGCTGCTGCTCCCACAGACCAGCCAGTTAACATAACCAGTCTCATTCTCTCTCTCTCTCTCTCTCTCTCTCTCTCTCTGTCACTCTGTTTATCTTTTTCCTCTCCTGTCTCCCTCTTTCTCTCCTCTTCCTCCTTTTTTCTCCTCCTCACTTTTTTTTATTTTTTTCCTCTCTCTCTCTCTCTCTCTCTCTCTCTCTTTCACTCAATTTTTTTCCTCTCCTGTCTCCCTCTCTCTCCTTTTCCCCTTTCTTTCCTCCTCACTCTTTTTCATTCACCCTCTTGTTATCTCTTTCTCTCCTCTCTCTTCTCCCTCTCTCTTCTCCCTCTCTCTCTTTCTCTGGTTCCAGCTTCCTCTCTCTTTCATCAAGATTTTTTTCATTATTTTCTTTTTGACCTCTCTCCCTATCTCCCACTCTCTCTGTTGCTCTTTTTCATTTTTTTCCTCTCTTGTCTTTGACTTTCACTCCTGTTCCTCCCTTTCTCTCCTTGTCACTCTTTTTCCTTTTTTCTCTCCTCTTTCTCTTCGCTTTACTCTTTTTCATTCACTCTCCTTTTTATCTCTTTCTCTCTGCTCCCTCTATCTATCTCTTTCTCCTTCCAGCTTCCTCTTTCTTTCATTAAGATTTTATTATTTTCTTTTTGATCTCTCTCTCTCTTTCTCTCTCTCTCTCTCTCTCTCTCTCTCTGTGTGATGGTACCCCACTGCGCCAGGCGTTTTTTTTGTGTTCTTGTGAAACTTCAAAATGCTGCACGTCTCCAGAGCGGCCATAAATACGTCAGCACTTCAGACTGAGGAAGCGTCGCGAATCAGAATTAATTTTTTTTTTGTGGCATATGGCCGTCATCGTGGATCCTGCTGTCCAACTGAACACGCTGATTGATGGACTTGCCGCTACACACAGTGCAGTCATGTGTGTCCAGCTTTACTTCATACAGTGAAACCGTCGTCGCCCTGCTAATAATTCAGATCCTGGACTGTCTGCAGCCGATCATTCTGGCTTCCCCACAAGGAACTCAGGCAGTTTTTTTTAGCAAAGTTTTTTCGTTTATGAAGCCGTGAATCAACGGGAATATGACTGTAACCCTGTCACTGCTTACCTGACATCATCCACTGTAAAAAGCCAAATGTAAGCTCAGTTTACTGCGATGCTTTGAGAGAATCAGCACCGGCCTGAGTCTCTGTATTCACTCTAATTGATTTGAGCATATGGTCCAAACCGATATGACACAAGTAAATAGATCAGAGCAATGTTCTTCAAACTGGTGTGGGGATGAAAGGATCATGAGGAGCCATATGCCTGCTCTGAGAGGAAACAAGTATTACGGCACTTGTTTTTGTTCTTTAACCCTTTAGCAGAAGAGTTTTTTTTTAACAGTTCTGCTTCTTTGCTCGTGCACCAGCGTTCCACACGACAAGCCATTACTTAGTATCGTGAATTGTTCTTGTATGCCACCAGACTCCAGAGCAACTAATAATCTTGTCAGTGAGATGATATTTACCTCGATGCTGGTGTCACTCATTTGACTTTGACTTGTTCAAAAGGATGGTCATGTTTGATATTCAACAGCACTGGCTGTGGTTGCTATGGCTCCAACACCATAATAGTTATGAATGAATATGGAGGGATGATAAATACTCAAAAAAGGTGGACTATAAATGAAACCAAAACAACAGTTTGGCAATGTGATTTACTGGTATTACTTTGACAAGTGTCAATTATGCTTAATAGTTGCTCAAAATATTAAGATTTGTTTTACAGTATCATCAAACAGCGAGTGTGTGTTTTTTTGTTGTGTGTACTCTTGAGTGTCCTGGAGGGTGCTCTCTCCATCCGTCAGTTGGTCCGTCAGTTGTTCTGATGCAGCCTGAGTTTAATGTGATTTAGTTATGGTTTGACTGTCAGATGTATAAAAGTATCAATATAAAGCTCTAAGTGTAACGATGTTGGTTACATCAGCAGTTTGAACATGTTAGAATGTTCAGTGTTGAGCATTCCAAAACATAGTGTGATTGTACGCTTTAATGGAAAGTAGTCAGGCGGTGATGCTACATGCTGAAGGGTGGAGACGAAGTGAATAATACTGATTATCTTTGCACTGGTCAAGGTCTTTGATCTTTTGGACTGTGAGTCAGTTCTCATAGATGACGCACTGGATGCAGGAAAAGTGGGCAGACATAATGCCTGGGCCAGAGCATCCATAAAACGGCAAGGCCTCTGGGGCCCAAGTCAGGAGTGGTGAGACAGTGGTCCAAAGGGGGACAAACCATGAACCGGCAACAGGCTGCTGGACACCCAAGCCTCATCAGTTTTCAAGGGCAACGAATGCCATTGACAAAGGTTTGAGAAACATGATGAAAAGTACAACGTACTGGCCTCCAAATTCCCCAAATCTCAGTCCGAGCATGTGTATGTGGGATGGTCCGGAACAATCGAACCATCTCA
The DNA here is from genome assembly GCA_037974445.1 of Brycinus macrolepidotus. Classification (NCBI taxonomy): domain Eukaryota; kingdom Metazoa; phylum Chordata; class Actinopteri; order Characiformes; family Alestidae; genus Brycinus; species Brycinus macrolepidotus. Next base: position 10,440 of record JBBPCZ010159951.1, read on the forward strand.
CAACTTACAGGAAAGATCTGCTGCCACCAGGTACAATCTTCAAAGGTCTTGTGGAGTCCATGCCTTGGTGGGTCAGAGCTGTTCTGGTGGCACACACCTATTAGGTAGGTAGTCATAATGTTTTGGCTTATACCGTTAGGTCCATAAGTATTTTCTCACACTAACCACTCCCACACTTCCTCCCTGCGACTGACTGGGGTCGGTTGTGGAGCAGCAGTTTGGGGGATTGCAGGAGAAATAGTCTTTGTTTTTGTGTTTTTGTTCTCTATTTCCAAGGGACCGATGGATTGTCAGGCAGTTCTCTTCACGAGATCACGCAGCTTCAGTAGATTTTGGCATCCTCTGAACCTCTATTGTTCTGTCTCATACTCTCTTTCTCCCTTTGTGGTGTTCTCCACTGCTAGATATCACAAACAGTTTGACAAGTGCCACCTAAACAATGATGTAGACTAGGTACATTGCTTTATGGCAGTGGACTCTTTCAGCAGGATAATGTGTCCTGCTGCACTGCACACATTATTCAGGAATGGTTTGAGGAACGTGATGAAGAGTCCAAGGTGCTGGCCTCCAAATTCCCCAAATCACACTCTGATCAAGTATATGTGGGAAGTGCTGAAACAATTGAAACATCTCACAGCTTAAAGATCTGCTGCCACCAGGTACAACAGGGTACCTTCAGAGGTCTTGTGGAGTCCATGCCTTGGTGGGTCAGAGCTGTTTTAGCCAGGTGGTCATAATATTTTGGCTCATACAGTTAGGATGAGCCAAAATATTATGGATTTAAAATTAAGCAATCAAGATGTGACGGAACCCTAGACTTTCAGCTTTAATTTAAGGGGTTTAACAAATGTATTGCATTAAGCTTTCAGAAATCCCTCCATTTTCCCTCCTTTTCAAAAAGCCTCAGAGTCTCTCCATTTTTCAAAGGCTCAAAAGTAATTGGACAAAGTCATATAATATTAAATATGTGTATTGTTTTAATACTTTGTTGAAAAGTCTGGAAACCATGCACATCACCAAATGCTGAGTTTCCTCCCTTGAGATGCTTTGCCAGACCTTTACTGGTGCTGACTTCAGTTCTCAGAATGTGTTTTGAACTTGTGCTAAATGCAAACAAAAGTATGTTTCCATAAGCATTAATAAAGATATGGTTATGATTGAAAGCATTTAGATATTCTAATGTATAAGTGTGAAGGTTAATGGAAAGGCTGTCTGGATACAAAACAGTGCAGACTTGGCTTAGTGCTCCTATTATGCACACTTGTGTTTGGTGAATATGACTTGTAGTCACACTTATCAGTCCAAACTGACATCCAGAACCTCTCCAGACATCCACATCCTCCCGGCTCATGTGGACCCCAGATGTAGTCTCTCGGAGATGGTGTGTGGTTCGGCACGTGCGTGCACTTATAGACGAATTCTCACCGAGGTCCTGTCTGAGGCTCCAAATGATTGAAAGGAGTTTCACACTCTTCCTGCCTTCCCCTGAGGCAGCACAGCATGGCAGAGCTCCAGGTGCACTAATGCTGGCTGTGAAGAAACACCTCGCACCCTCAAACACTCCCATGTTTCCTCCCTGTGACCGACCGGGGTCAGTTGTGGAGCAGCTGCTTGGGGGATTGCAGGAGAAATAGCCTTTGTTTTTGTGTTTTTGTTCTCTATTTCCAAGGGACTGATGGATTGTCAGGCAGTTCTCTTCACAAGATCACACAGCTTTAGTAGTCTCATTCTCTGTCTCTTGCTTTGTGGTGCTCCCCACTGCTAGTGATATCACAAGCATGGGGTAATTTTTAAAAATTTGAAACAAACTGTTAAAAAGGTTTTCAGATTGAATCCAAGGTTTAGTATTAGCTCATTAGACTTCATACTGATTTGTCTGATTTAACCTGAATTAGATGCAAGAAACTGAACTTGTAGCGTCTTATTTAGTGTTGGCTCAAATAACATTGTCATTGTGCCATATACTGCTATAGAAGCTGTGACTGTAGCCCCTCATTCAAACACTGAATAAACAGTAAAGGTGGTAACACATTAAAATGATCATTTTATTTAGACTTAAATAATTCTTTAGAATAAGGGTTTTACCATCAGAACTCCTTTGTATATTATTATTGAAATTATGACTGCAGCCTCTCATTCAAATACTACCTTCATGAACCATGTGAGTCAAACAGGAAGAGCGTGCCGCTTATGTTTTTCTCGTTATCAGAATGATTTGTTTTTCTGTAGCTGTACATGTCAGCTGGTGATGGAGCGATGCAAAGTGCTTGCACATAGATCCGTTTTGATTATGATTTTCTTCTTCTTTGTTTTCAGTGAAAGAAAGACTTGTAACGTGGATGCTAACAGGTTAGCCTGCTAACAGGAGTTTCACCACATCCACAACTAGCTAAAATCAGGCTTACAACCTAAAATCATATCCTAGAAACTACCAAAAATACACCACCATATTTTTCACTCAATTAATTTTTTCTAATTTTTGTTTTTGTTTTAAAAAAGACAGCAACAACATCTGATAGGTTTCTGTAGACCATTTCATGTCAGTCATGTTCTGACTGGCACTTGAAAAAACGTCTGTTATAGCATCATCTTTCATGGATTTGTATATCATGTAGCCATAAATGAATGTTTTGCATCTTTCTCTTTCTTCTCTCTCCCTTCCTCCTCCGGACTCCAGCCACCCCAGTCATTACTCTTCACCACAAGTGCTTTCTAAAGACCTTGCCTGCCAATTCCCATGATCCCCTACACTGTGCTGGTGAAAAGCAGGACCATGGCCAGGGCCTTCAAACCCAGCACTGGTGGATTGGCTTGTGGTCAGGTTGGAGTGCTTCAGTGGTTGGACAGTAATGGAAAGAGACCGGCCTACAAATGAGATCCAAAGACAGGGTGAATTGGATAAGTACGGGCTAGGGCCAGAAAGAAGAGGGGATGAATGCGGGATAAGTTCAGAAGGTTGCTCTTAGTGGTTTTGCATGTGATTTCCTTGACATAGAAGCTTCTCTTCTGATGGAAAATAGAGAGAAAGGCCTGTTCAGTTACACCAGTGGTCACTGAGGGCCAAGGCATTACAAGTCTAACCGTTTATAGCATTCTGATAGTACGTATTCATTGGTGTGGGTTTCTTCCCTTTCAGTGAACGCTAATAGCTCCTCCTTGTGGAAGATCTGTGAAACATAGCCTGCATATGACCTGTTTATCTTTCAAGCCGAATTACATGTAAATTTTCATTAATTATTAATTATTATGTTGTAAACATTGGAAACATGAAAAAACACAGTTTAGTACTTCATGTGAAATTAATCAAAACATGTAACATACTCTTGGTCGTTTTTGTGAATAAATCATAACGCCTCAAATGCTTCCTTTTGGACAAATGGACCACAAACTTTTTTTTCACAGAAACTTAATGTATGTTAGATCCCAAATTTGATTCTCGTCTCTCTCTCCTCTCTCTCTGTAAATACCCATCAGGCCTGCATCTCTGATCTCCACGGCAACCCGTTGAGAGTTTCCCTTTACCATCTTCCACGGCCTGGTCCTGATAGGTTTCTCCAAAATAAAAACAAGCAATCATGAAGTTTCTTCAAAGGCACACGAGAAAAATCTATAGCCTGGTGGAGCCCTTTCATCAATTACTCATGAGAGAGAAGCAAAGCTTCATGTTTACCATCGTGCTGAGAGTGTGAAGCTTGTCGTGTGTCTTCTACACATGGAGGACTTGGCTGGAGTCTGGCTGTAGACAAACGTGGTGGTATGGTTATGCTCACAGTATGTTCAGTTGAACAGCTTGGTAATTGGCTGATGATGCTCTGCTCACTAATGTATCGTAGTTACTGTTGTGTGGTTAGACCAGGTGGGTGGAGTTTGGCTGATCGAGTGTATCCGGCTGGCCCTGGGGGCCAAAAGGTGTAAATGCTGTCTGGTGTCATAAAGCCTGTTTCTCCATAGACTTCCATTCCAAGTGACTTCCATTCAAAATTATATCCAAACTACATTCTAATATCTGTTACTGTGAGTTGTTCTATTAATCCTTCTTAACGGTTCTTTAGAGAACCAGACTTGTTAATTCTATGCCATCGCTCCAAAAACCTAGAGTGTAATAGTGTAATTATGTAAAATGAAATTGATTTAAAGATGTAACTGGCTTAAATTTTGGCAGCTAATCCTAATAATCCTAATATCTCAAACATTTTCTGTTTTTTGTTGTTTTGTGCTTTTTATATTCTTCATTTTAGCTCTGATACTGTGTGTGTGTGTGTGTGTGTTTGATGGTGAAGGTCGAGTGCTATCTCTCAGGTCAAATGTTTCACTTCATCGGACCCACCTGTATGTCTCTCACCTGCCAGTCACACACACACACACACACACACACACACACACACACACACCACACACTACACAAAGCCTCTCTATCCACCTTGAACAAACAGCCTCATTCACCTACAGGCCTCTCTCATTCCTCCAGCAGCGAAAGAGAAGAAAATGGAGAGAAAGAGAAAAAGAGAGAGAGAGAGAGAGAGAGAGAGAGAGAGAGAGTCTTTGTGCTGTGATGAATACAATATCCACTGCTCTCTGCGATAAAAATCAAGAGAAAAATCTCGTTCTTGTTACAGGAAGTGTTGGACTGTTGGACTGCAAGAATACGGTTTCCCTGCCAGGAGAATGAGAGAGGGAGAGACAGGGAGAGAGAGGAAGAGAGAGAGAAAGAGACATGAATTTCTGATTTCTGCAGAGAACAATGCCAAATATAGAGCTGAATTAGGACACTGTCCTACACTGTTCGACCCTGCATGCATACAGGTTACAGTATTAAAGGGGAATCCCACCAAATGTTCAAAATGTCTGCATATTTCAGTCAATTAAGAGTGGATTTGGTATAAAACTGTAGAGAAAGTTACTCATATTTCTTTACAGTGGTGGTGAATGGAACCAGACGTCTCCAACAAAAATCCAGCCGTTTTATTCCCTACTGACCCCCAGTGAAGCTCCACATGTCTCTGAGTGTTTATATGGATGCTGATGATGGTAAAATAGTGGTTCTGAACTAAATCACTTTTCTTTGTGGACTAGAGGCAGATGTCTGGTTCCATTCACCACCAATGTGAGCATCAACCCACTCTGAATGATTTTGTATATCCTGCAAAGTATATTCACACACACACACACACACACACACACACACACACACACACACAATGAATGTGATTTGTAATGAATCGTGTCCAGATTGAGCTATTGTGACTACAGTTTTCCATTTGGGTTTGGGCTTCCGAGTGGGTTTTTCGCCTCTGTCCCATAAAATTTGACCAACCTAGCAACATTTGCTTTGAAATAATGTATGCAGAGCAAGAACAGATCAATTAAAGTAAACCATTATATGTACAAATACGCAGTGTCTAGCTCTCTCTCTCTTTTTCTTTCTTTCTATCTCCTCTCTCTTTCCCTCTCAGTTTCTCTGTCTCTCTCTTTCTTTCTCTCTATCTCTTTTCTCTCACTCTCTCCCATTTCTCTCTCTCTTCTCTCTCTCTCTTCTCTCTCTCCTCTTTCTCTCCTCTCTCTCTCACTCTCTTTCTCTTTTCCTTCCACTGATTCAGCCTTTTGAAAGTTGTTCAGTCTGTCAGGAGAAGGTCCTGTTTGACCTGTGGGAGTCTGGTGCCAGTCACTGCAGAGGCCATCAGACACCTGACACTGACCACACACACACACACACACACACACACACACACACACACACACACACACAAACTACAGTGACAAATCTACTGCATACACACACTCAACACTGACACAATCAAGACCATTCAGATTCATTTAGGCTTTGGGCACAGGAGAAAACACACACATACACATACACACACACACACACACACACACACACACACACACACGCACAAGCGCGGACACACACACACACACACACAAACCATTCCCTAAAGAAAAAAAGCAAAGATGAAAGGAAAAAAGCAACCCTTTCCCTAAAGCAGCAGTCCTGCACCTCCTTCCACATCCGGAACAAGAATTTAGTCTTAATGAACCTTCGAAAATGTTACGATTATGATTAAATGCACGCAAACTAAAAAAAACCCTGAAAACAGTTTAAGTATGTTTACTTTCAATTAGCGTTATTATAGTTTTTGTCTTGCACAACTCCTAGAGGCACTTTGGGAAATCCTTCTCTAAGCCAAACATTTCAAAAAAAGATAAGAGAGAAAATTCTCTGTAAAAATGCACAGCTCCTTTTATTACTTTACAAAAAGAAAAAAAAATCACCATAAAAATAAACAATATCTCTAAAAAATAAGAAACAAATCCTTTAAAGATATCAGCCATTCCCTTAAAAATAAGAAAAAGCCCCCTCCTCAAAAAATGAACAATTCTATTACAAAATAAAAAATACCCACAATTAACCATACCCCTAAAAAAACTGAATAAATATTCCTAAAAAATGAATTAACTTTCCCATTTAAGAAATACCAATTCCTGAAGGCAAAATTCCTTTAAGAAGCCCCTAAATGCCCCCCACATAAACAGCAGGCCTTGCTTGGTTGTGCTTTGCTGGTGTGTTTGGTTTTGTGAATCAGGAAAAACACCACCTCCCTTTCATCTGAACAGAAATCCCTCGATTAGAAATCGGACCCCTAAACTGCACGATCACATGATCAGACTCGTATGAAAAGTCATACACGGGTTAGGGTTACTCTTTTTTTTCCCCGCATTCTCTGGAAATCCAACGAAACGCCCACGCTCCTCATCATCATTCCTGCGAGACACTCCTTCGATCGGACTGCGTTTTGCACTTCTGAGCTTTAGGCTTTTAGAGCATGACCTCTGACCTGGCTGATTCCACATGAGTGCTACCTAAACACTCCCTAAATACCTGCATGTTTACGTCCTGAAGACTTCGGCTGTTTCTTTCCTGGAGGTGATTGGCTATGCAGCTTTCTGTACGGGAATTTCCCTCCAGCTTTCGAAGATGTTTATTATGTTTCCCCTAAAAGGTTTATTATGCCACCTTGAACCCATTTGACTCGGAGAGAAGGGTTCGGGCACAGGAGTCGGTGGTTGGCTCTCGTTACATTGTGTACGCTACGGAAATGGCCCGTTTCCACGCAAGCCAAGAGTTCAGTAAACACATGAGCCTGGTTAGTGCCCGGTTTCATTGAGGGCCGGTAACTGAAGATGCTGAGGATGCCTGGGTTGCTTGTGGGACTTTTATGGATCCAGCAGGCCAGTGCAGGGGTGCTAACATTTGTGTTGGCCTGTAACTCGTGCAGTAGTGTTTCCACAATGCAAGCAATGGGGGCAAATAGGTTACACACCAATGTCTCCCAACAATGACCAGAATGGACTGAATGGCTGTTAAAGACTTCACCGCTGTTCGAATTGCCTATATGATAACATTGCCTATATGATAACATTTTATCTGCATAAAATAAAATGGTTTTTACTACTTATCCATTTATTTCATGCAGATCTTTATTCTTATTAAACATTGGAAAGTTGTGAGCGAACATCTATAAATGAAAATAGGTCAAATAAGATAAAAGAATCTGTAACAGTGCATGTCTGACATCGTATTAACTGGTTGTGTGGTGCTGCAGAGTCAAAGTCTAGACTGTCCTTTAACTTTAAATGCACTCGTTAACTGTTTCATCACTTAATAGCATGTTAAATATCTAACACCTGTTTGGTAATCCATATTGGAATTGTAATTATAATTATATAAGGTGTTTTTTAATAGGTGAGTGATGAATAAAAAAAAAATTCTGGCTAATAAAGGAACTCAGACGGTGAACATACTTTAAATGTATTTCTTAGCAAAGAATATTATGTGTATTTTTCATAAATATTAAGTGAGTTAGTTGCAAATGTAGAAAATCTGAGTGTGTTCAAAATTTTTTGTCGCTTATTGAAAATATTCAGGCTAAAAATATCAAAATGTTGTCGACTTCACCTCAAAACTTCTAGGAGGGGGCAATAGTCACTGTATCATTCAAATCCCAATACTGGCTTCACGATTTGATATTCTCACAATGTAAATAAAATTTGAATAAAGAAAAATGATGTGTAAGGAGACCAGAGGTATAATGATACACTCAGCTCATGATTCAATTTGATTCATGATGCTGGCTTCACAATTTGATATTCTCACAATATTTTGAACAAAATTTGAATGAAGAAAAATGATGGCATGATCTCTCACATCCAGTCTCATTAGAAGATCATGCCACTTAACTAATTTTTCTTAATGCAAATTTTGTTCAAAATATTTTGAAATGATCAAATCGTGAAGCCAGTATCGTGAATCAAATTGAATTGTGGCCTCAGTGTGTCATTACACCTGATGGAGACTGAAGGAGTGTCATGCATGCCCTGAACAGAGTGGGGGGTTGATCAGTGCTGGCGGTTTTCATGGCAAAAGATAAAAATAATTAAATTTCCATCCTGCACGATGCACATTGTCACATTTCTTACATTTATTACAGTCTCACAGTCTCATAATAATAGATTATTATACCTCTAGTGAACACCATAAACAATGCAGCTGCATCAAATAAACAGTACTATATACCCTTCATTTCTTTATATTTTGTAGGAAAATGAGAAAATAGGTACATATGTAACATGTACAAACAGTATATATGTAAATACAGTATAACACAAAGAGAGTATAATTCTAACAAGCTCTAAAGTCAATATTTGTTCTGACTATCGTTATTCTTCAACACAACCTGAATTCTCTTAGACAAACTTTCCTGTAATTTCTTTCAGTGTCTTCAGGAATAGTTCTCCAGGCTTCTTGAAGGACATTCCAAAGCTCTTCTTTGGACATTGGCTGCCTTTTGTTCCGTTCTGTATCCAATTGTTCCCACACTGCTTCAATAATATTGAGATTTGGGCTTTGGCGAGGCCACAAACACTTAACAGTTCTTTTTCTCTACTCACCTTCTCTACTGGTTTAGGAAGTCTCACCTTCCTAAACCAGTTTCGTTATTGGATTGGCTGTACTGTTTCTTGCTATTATGTGATTGGCTGAAGTTCTGTCTGATTTAAGAAGCTCCAAAGCTCAGTGCAGTAGTTTGTGTGGATGTAGGAGAGAAAGAGGACGTCTTTATACTAACAGTTTTGTTGAAAATGTGGAACACATCGCGTTTGGTGTTGATTCAGTAAGTGACTAGTGTTACATGGTAAACCGACACTCAGAAAGTACTGCAATATCCCATCCTTGTATTTATGATCTGGATATAGTTAACAGTATTTTTTATATTTATATGGAATTACAAATTTCTAGATCATTGGTTTGAAAAGGTAGCAGTACATGCCTTAAAATGAACTTCAAATTTCCAGTCAGGTGACAAATTAAAATAGATACATTTTGTGTACTTCGTTATTGGTTACTGGACAACAGTACCAACTTGTAGGCCTCCCCAATCCCCCCATGTGTATTATGTACATGTACTTTGATGTTAATGTATGAAAGATGTTAGCAATTGCACTATGACTGGAGTAAAGTTACTGTTTTTGTGTCCCCATCAGTGTCAAAATCAAACCAACACCCTTGGTCTATGATGCACATTGCCACATTGCATTGCGATCTCACTAATTTTTGATCATTCTTACACCACTTGTAGGCTGGAGGGATTTAAAAAAAAATAAAAAGCTTCACTCTGTTGCTAGGCTGTGTTTTTGCATCCTGAAGGCTGGTCAGTGCTCTCTGGCAAAGCCAGCTATATCGTTTGGTGATGTTGTAATGCTTTGGATCTGCAGAGAGTTTAGGCTGGCGACTGCAGCTACTCGTCTCTCATCAATGTTTACATGAGGGGCTTTGTTCACAAAAAGCAAACAAATGTGTCTTTTCCACTGAAAACAACTAGAAACAGGTCATCCTCACATCTGCTGAACTTGTGGACCACATGAACATGAACAACAGAGCATTATAGAATAAATAATAATAATAATCAAGGCTGTGCACCATAATCAACACATTCAACAAGAATCGAGTTTGTTGATCAATCCTAAAATTGGGTTTCCATTTAAAGACCTGGTTCCTCTCATTGGTTCTTCCTTATTTCTTAGAGAGTTCCTCATTTTGAGTCTTGGTTCTTCACATTGGTTCTTCATGCTCTAGGGGTTTCTCCTTTTGAGTCTTGGTTCCTCAGTGTGGTTCTTCATGCTTTCAATTTAACATTCTATAAATATCCATCTCTGCCATCTCACCCTACACCATCCCACCTCTCTGTCTCAACTGCGTCCAAACTAATTTTATAAGAACAATCTGTAAAATAACTTTATTATAACCTTTTCTAGATATTACTTTATAAGAATTTCATTCTTTATATTAACTTTATCGCTTCATCCTGGATATTAACTTTTTTCAAACTTTATTATGGTTATTAGCTTTATTAGAACTTTACCTTTAACTTTATTATACGATATGAACATTTACATATATTATTGAATCATTTTTAGAACTAGAGCTTTGTTAAAAAGGTTTTTTATATTACTGGAATATTAAACACTTGAAGGGAGTTGCTGACCGGCAGTGTGTATTTAATCCTAATGAGCTGAGCAGTATGTCAGTTTTTCAGCACGCTATCTGGACACATATTTCTGCACACATTTATCAGTTTTACAGCCCAGCAACTTCACACGTTCCCACTCTGTAATAAAGACAGAGTGAGCTGAGCTCTACCTGCTCATTAACCAGGGGGGCCTCTGGTGCTCACCAGGGCAGAGTGTCATGAGCAAGAACGGTAAATAAAAGGCCACCGCAGAGACAAACACACCCCAGAGTGTGTGTTTGTAAGCGTGAGAGCATTTGCTTGTGTTTGCAGCTTTCATTGATAATCTATTGACTATTATTCATTTACTGCATTGAGTTAAAGGACATCTTGGTAATAAACATCCATGTCATTTTAATGCAGCCCGAGTGTGTGCATGTGTGTGAGTGCATGAATGAGAGTGTGTGCTTCATTATTTATGGTGCAGGCCATAACGTGGTGCCCTGTCACGCACACCCACACACACACACACATACCCACACACACACACACACACACACACACACGCCTGTATAACTCAGTAGGTTCAGTGTTTCATTTGCAGGCGGCCGTGGGAAAAAGAAGCAGCCATCAGGTCACAGCAGGCTGCTTTACTCCGCAGTCCAGTGCAGGGGGCCAGGGAGGGGTCTGGAGGGGGCAGGTGGGGGTGCTAGGGGCCATGGGGCCCCTCTCCATGCGTAACCTGAGCAGATTTGGTTGTTAAAGCAGAAGAAGTCAGGCCATGCAGGGTTTACTGATGCTCTTCCGACTCTTCTTTATTACACAGCCTGTGTGTGTGTGTGTATGTGTGTATGTGTGTGTGTGTGTGTGTGTGTGTGTGTGTATGTGTGTGTGTTTGGTTTGTTATGTGTTATCACAAACAACAAAATGGTGCTGACCTTGCAAAGTGCATTACGTTTTAAAGGGCCTCAATGCTACATTTTTCCTGTTTTTCTCCCTGAGGTCCACTTATGAGGTTTGTGTAGTTTTATGTACAAAAACCATTATTTGTTTGAAGGCTACCCCATCTATTCTGATACAACAGAAGAGCTTCTGTAGCACAAACTGCTGAAAAAGTTCATGCTGGCTCCGATAGAAGGGGTCAGAAAACACAGTGCTGCACTGTTTGCTGTGTAAGGGGCCAACACATCTATGGGACGTGTTGGACAAGCTAGTCCAGTCCATGGAGGCCCCACCTCACAACTTACAGGACTTAAAGGATCTGCTGGTGCAGAGCCACAGACCTTCAGGGGTCTTGTGGAGTCTAGACCTCGACGGGTAAGAGCTGTTTTGGCAGCATGAGGGGGACCTACACGATATTAGGCAGGTGGTTTTAAAGTAATAACTGATTGATGTATAACTTATGTATGACCTTGGCTACACACACACACACACACACACACAATTGTGCACAATAGTATTATTATGTGCAATATCACTATTTATTTTGCTACCACATGCAATAACGGACTCTGTATAACTCCAAACCACTATTTGTGTTAATTAGTAAACTACTTCAGTGGTAATTTTACTTATTTATCTGTAGTATTTATATCCACCTCTCTTACTGACCACAGCATTTTGTATATATAATATAGTGTATTTAGTACAGAGTGTTTTCTAGAAAGTTTTATTTTGACTTTTTTACAAAATTTTATATTGTGCTTGTCTTTGTGTCTCTATAACATAAACAGTTTCCTCTGGGATCAGATTCTGATTTGCTGACACAAACATTGATAAGACCAGAAGCTTGCAGTGATGTCAGCCGCTGTGTACAGTCAGAACTCTGCTCCTGTTAAAGGAGGACCGTCTCCCACAGCCCATCTTTCTCCCAACCACATGCCCTCCCCTCAGAAAACCATAATATTATGCTAGCAATCATGCGGTCGCTCCAGAGGGCAGGCCTGGGGCACTCCACGACACCACCAACATCTGAGGAACATTCTCTCTTCCTCTCTCACTCTTTCCATTCTACAGAAAGAACGATCACTGCATGTTCTTCATGAGCCTCCCTGTCGGGTTCTGTCGGAGGACATTAACCATGAGCTGTTCACTGTTCCAGGATCAGCACGTAGGACAAACGCTTCAATGTGTCCATATCATGGAAAGTTTACGTTTGAATAAAGAGAGGCTGGAAAAAGAGAGGCTGGAAAGTTCAAATGAATTGAGGCTCATTCTGTATGTAAAACTAGACAAAAGTGGATAAAAATGTAGAATAAATGGGTTTCACCTGTGAAAGACCCTCATTCTGAACATGAGCACAAATGGTGTGTGTGTGTGTGTGTGTGTGTGTGTGTGTGTGTTAGATTTCATGTTGTAACCCTTTGATCATTAGGCCTATTGTCTAGCATTCAGCAGTATCTATAACTTACACTTTCTATCTATAACTAGTATCTGTTAAGAATTATTTAGTATCTATAGTGAATTATTCAGTATCTACTACGAAATATTTAACTATGATAAATAACTACTATAAATAATTCAGTGTCTGTTATGAATTATGCACTATTTTACTATGAATTATTCTTTATCTACTATACATTATTCAACTATTGTGGATCACTCAGTATGTACTGTAATACTGTAATTATTTAGTGAATCATGCACTTACAACTATTAATTATTCAGTATCTACTATAAAATATCAAACTACTATAAATAATTTTGTATTTATTAGATAGTAACCATGAATTCTTCAATACCTACCATGAATTTTTCAGCCTCTACTGTGAATAATTCAGTAACTTTTATAAAACTAAACTGTATGTTCTGTAGTGTTGTGAGTGAGGATTTTAAGGGTGGTGCACATGGACCCCGGGATTTTTAAGTTAATTTTAGTTATTAGTTATAAGAGTTTATAGTTTATAACATGAACGATTTTTTAAATGCACAAAGCACACACAAAGGTTAAGCACAGAACACTGTGAAAACTCTGAAAGGTCCGGACACACTGGAGGCTCTGCAGGAATGTGAAACAGGCCGGAATAGTGGGATCAACTCTGAACCATGAAAGTGTTCCCTACAGAGGGATTTTATACACTTTGGACTGTGAACACCACACAGTACAATAACACCTGTCTACATGCATTTGTGTGTGTGTGTGTGTGTGTGTGTGTGTGTGTCTGTGTCCCATTGTGTTGTTGTTTAACTGCCACACACACACACACAAAGATCATCATAGCTTTTGTTGCATTAATTATGTATTACAATATTGTAAAATCTGCATTTTCTCTTGTTGCAGCCACAGAATTATTATCAGCATTATCTCATCCCTCCAGTCCTGGCTGTGTTATTAATTTATTAGTCATACAACTAATAATTCAGTAAGTATTCAGTGGCTACAATAAGTAACTGTTCTGAAGGGTGTATTTCTGGATATTCTTGTGTTCGTTAGAGTACAACATTAAGTAGCAAAGGAGGAGGTGAGGGACGTTTCAGTCCCAGAGCTTCTGCAAACACCTCACACAACTGCATTAGACACGCCACATCGCAATAAGAGGCCTGGCACTTGCGTGACTTCAATACACCTGTCCCAAACAGCTGTGTGTGTGTGTGGTGGTACTGAGAATGTAACTGTTCTCAATGCCTGCACCTGTCCTCACCTCTGACATGTGTATGAGGCCCATCACAGTCTCAACACAGCACATGTAATAAATTATTCTCGTTACTCCACATTCAAACACATTTTGCCACTTCTCATCATGAGTTTGTACTTTCGGCTCAATATCTCTGACCTATGTTCTTCTATAGACTGTGTGATTTCAACAATCTTATATGATCATTAAAAATCACACTGTTCTAATAAACTTGGGTATGACGTGTGTGTAGATGTACGATGGCATGTGTGAAGGTGTGTAGATGTATGATGGTGTGTGTGTGAAGGTGTGTAGATGTATGATGGTGTGTGTGAAGATGTGCAAATGTACAATGGTGTGTGTGAAGGTGTGTAGACGTACGATGGTGTGTGTGAAGGTGTGTATAAAAGTGTTTAGATGTACGATGGTGTGTAAATGTGTGTGGATGTACGATGGTGTGTGTGAAGGTGTGCAAATGTACAATGGCGTGTGTGAAAGTGTGTAGATGTACGATGGTGTGTGTGAAGGTGTGTAGATGTATGATGGTGTGTGTGAAGGTGTGTAGATGTACGATGGTGTGTGTGAAGGTGTGTAGATGTATGATAGTGTGTGTGAAGGTGTGTAGATGTATGATGGTGTGTATAAAGGTGTGTAGATGTACAATGGTGTGTGTGTGAAGATGTGTAGATGTACGATAGTGTGTGTGAAGGTGTGGAAATGTACAATGGTGTGTGTGAAGGTGTGTAGATGTACGATGGTGTGTGTGAAGGTGTGTAGATGTACGATGGTGTTTGTGAAGGTGTGTGGATGTACGATGGTGCATTATTGCTCCAGTAACTGTCTTTCAGCCCACAGAGGCCTTCCCACACCCTAAAATGAGAGCACAGAGGTGTTAGAAGTTCATGGGATTATCAGACTATCTGCTAATCCTTACACACATACACTAACGGCACACCCTAACACACCCTAACACACAAACTAAATACAATGCATAAGATATGTGAATAGGGCCAGACTCAGTCGGACTGCATTCTGTAACTTCTGTTAATATGAGTGTGTGTTTGTGTGTGGGTGGCTGAAGATGTTTCTGCACTCATTCCATCAGGTGTCAGTGAAACCCATTAGCTGAAGAGATCAGACTGACCCATTTCTCTTGGACTGTTCCAGGGTTTTGCCTCTCAGACAGACACGCAATAGTCTGCCGGCCTTTGCCTGACATTTTCTATTTTTTCACATTGTTGTTTTGACAATTCCACCTTTGGCCTTCCCTGTTCTCGTTTAGCCACAGCCAGTGCTTTCAGGGGTCATTCTGAAACCATGACAACAGAGCACCCTATTGCTAAAAGCTCTGGACTGTGGAAAATCTGATCAGTCCTTATTTATCCTGAGAACCGTAAGTGATCTGATATCTCATGAGGACTGTGAGGACTTTCAAGGCCCCAAGAACTGCACAACATTGTGAAACATTTGCAGGACCAGCTTTGAGTTTGCTAATCGAGAGCAGGAAGGTAAACACAAACTATATTTAATTACCATCTGTAATATTTGTAAACCATTCTCAAAGACATTAGGTTTAATGTGGCTAACAGGAACCATGACCTTTTATAAGGTTAATTGACTCCAAATTGAGTCTTGCATCTCAAAGAGTAAGTTGTATCTCTGGGAATGTGAGTCCAAGTCAAGTCTTGAGTCTCTGAAAGTGTGAATCTGAGTCAAGTCTTGAGTCTCTGGAACTGTGAATCTGAGTCAGGTGTAAAGTGTGAACACACCACAGCACTCAGAAAACAGTATGAACCTGTTCTCGGCATTTAACCCATTCGCCAAGTGAAGCAGTCGGCAGCCAGCGACGCAGCGTCTGGGCAGCTTTGTGTGAGGGAGCAGTGTGTAGGGACGGTACTTTGTGTAGTGGTGTCACTGGCAGTCCTGGGATTTGAACGCACGACCTTCTGATTGCAGGGGCAACTCCCTAACCACCAGGCCCCCCTAGTCTTGAGTCTCTGGACGCGTGAGTCTGGGTTGAGTCTTGAATCTCTGGGAGTCTGAATCTGAGTTGAGCCTCGAATCTCTGGAAGTATGAATCTTAGTTGAATCTTGAGTCTCTGGTAGTATGTGTCTTAGTCATGTCTTGAGTCTCTGGAAGTCTGAATCTGAGTTGAGTCTCTGGTAGTATGAGTCTTAATCAAGTCTTAAGTCTCTGGGAGTCAGAGTCTGAGTTGAGTTTCAAGTCTCTGGGAGTCTAAGTTGAGTCTCAGATCTCTGGAAGTCTGAGTTGAGTCTCGAGTCTCTGGTAGTATGAGTCTGACTCGAGCTGTGAGTCTCTGGAGTATGAATCCAAGGTGAGTCCCGGGTCTCTGGGGCTGTGAGTCCAAATCAAATTTCACAACTTTTAGGTGTGAGTCCGGGTCAAGTCTTGAGTCTCTGGAAATGTGAGTCTGAATTTAGTCATGAGTTTCTGGAAGTCTGAGTTGATTCTCGAATCTCTTGGAGTAAAGTATCGAGTCTCTAGTGTGAGTCAGAGTTAAGTCTCTGATAGTAGGGGTCTGAATCAAGTTTGGAGTCTCTGGAAGTATGAATATGAGTCTGAGTCAAGTCTCAAGTGTTTGTTAGTATGAGTCTTAGTTGAGTCTTGAGTCTCTGAGTCTATGAGTCTTAGTCAAGTTTTGTGACTTTGAGGTGTGAGAGTGAGTCAAGTCTCGAATCTCTGGTGTGCAAGTGCATCTCAAGTCTTGAGTCACCGAAGTGTGAGCCATTTTTTGCGGTTGCAAGTCTGAATTCACTTTTAAGCCTCTGGGCTGGGGCGGGTCTCAACTCTAGAGTTTTTACTGACTCAAATGTCTGCACTGAATTATTCAACTAGTTAGCAAGAATAGCAGCTAGCATTTTCATAGCCTGTATTATATCATTCTGGCTGCATCTGCAATGTCTGCCTCTTTGCATCATTGGTCTCTAATCCCTGATTTTTTCATCCTTTGAGTCTCAGAAGATTCTCTTTTTCTGTGTGAGATTAGTTCCAAAAGACCATGACCGTGACTTCATCACATGGTGCATTATTGGCTGCTTTATGAAACTTGTTTCAGCAAATAAAACCTGGATGTGTCAGCAACTAAATCTGCGGGAGAGCTTCACTATGTAAGACCAGCCCAAGGCCATGGGTCGGTGCTGACAGAGGGTCAGGACGGCGATGGTTAGCAGCTGAGGCGGTGTGAACGTGGACATAGTTCCGAGTGCTACCCCTGCACATGTTGCTCAAGCAGCTATGATGTATTCTTGGACGTTCTCTCATGCATAGCTCGGGGCTTAACTCCAGAGGAGCTTAGGGAGGCCTCGCTATATATCAGAACTGAGGTATAATGTCTGAAGAACACACAGAAAACAGGCCTTTTAATACTCTGTAGGCTACTTTGTCAGTCTTATATAACCTGTACACCACCATGTTAAGACTCCTCATTATTTATACTGGCCCACAGTGTTTACTGTCTATTTTGTTGACATGCATTTATCTGATAAGAAAGATCTAAATGTGTCTTCTTGTTCTCAAAGATGTTTCTCAATATATGCCCAGAAGACCATTTTCAATTCCTGAAAGTAAAGTTTTTGATACCTGATTACTTTGATTAGTTGTGTATAAGAATCAGATTTCACACTGTTATTATTTTGGTGGCTGTAATACAGCACCGTTTGAAGAATATAACTCATAAACATAGACAACCAGGCTAAAGTACGGCCTCCCCATGAGGAGGTTAATTTTAAGATGCTGTTACATTTAAGGAGCCCAAGTAAACACTGAGAAATGTCAATTCCCACCTATATAATTACATTTTAAGACATATTATCGGTAATAAAAATATATTTCAATTTTATGGAGCTGAGATTTGTTTTACATTTGATACATTTGCTAATCTAGTACTTATTTCCATGCAAATATTTTTGAGATATTTAGGTTGGAAAGCTTGTCTGGTTCAGAACTGTTTGCATCATTTTTTTAAACTATTATTACAAATGTTATGACCAGCCCCTCAGTTACATTTCAAGTTCAAAATAACCATCTATGGGGTAATTTGTAATGTTCACTCTTACTCGGCTTTGGGCTGAATTGTTTATAAAGTGTAGGTGCTAGAAACAAAATTCACATGTTCCTTTGTTCAGGAGATGTGAAGGCTGATTGTGTAAAAGAATGATTAATATTACTGAAAGACTTTTAAAATTATTTCGCAAAAACCAAAATGTACCCCACTGTTCCCTGCAGTAGTGTTCCAGTGTCCAGGCATTTGAAACATATCTTATGATCCTGTTGAAAGCTCTTCTGCAGAAGAAGAGACTTCTCCATCCGCTGCTGTGTGGGAGGAGTGGGAGAACGAGTGTGCAGCTTGTCATATGAATGTGTGTGAATGTGCAGTAAGAGCTCTGGGAGTTTTCCGCAAGAAATGAACCGTACTCAGCCTCTTTCTGAAAGGCTTTACGTCATCTCTCTCTCTCTCCCTCTCACTGTGCTCTGCCAAAGTCTGTCGTTCCATTCAGCTGTATCCAATGTTTTGCCATTTTGTTTGGAGAAAAAAATTTAAATATTCAATCATACTTGTTTCTAGGCATGAAAGGCCCAGAAAGTGACTGCAGCTAAATGAGTTAAAAATACTGCATAGAGTTTCAGCTTGGAAAATCGCACTCATAAACAAAAGTGCTCTTGGTGGCGTCCCAATTTACAACCCACATCCATACTAGGAACATACTTTTCAGATAAAAACTTATCTTAAAAGTTCTACATACTGACAGAGTTGCACATTCAACCTCACCAACATCTTATCTTATTATGGAGTACATCAGAATGTTGCAAAAAGTTCTTAACTACGGTCCCATCAGTGGAAATGGGCATTTTCAGACATTGAGCTATTTTATTGTCATGTCGGGCACACTGGAAGGACACAACTGCAGGAATCAGCTTTAGTTTCCCAGAACAGGTTTAATGAACTTAAACAGAAGGGTGAGCTCACTGATCTCCAAACACGAACACTAGAGTCCACACAAGTACAGGGTGGTTCCAGGAGGACCTTCACTCCTGCAAAAGAACCCAAGCCAAGGGAGAGCTACAGGTTCAATGGCCTTCTTAGCCAATCGAATAGTTCCACTGTTTTAACCGCAGTGGACACAGTAGCACACCTCATGCCTGCAGAGACAGATGGAGATAAACACAAGGTAACAGTCACTGGTACAGATCAGAGTCCTGTGGAGCCTCCAACCACTATAAATGTGGCTGAGTAGAATGAAGCTCCTCCAACTGCCACTTGGAGAACCGTTCACAGTGTAGAGCGCCAGGGGATCTCCCACGCGAGTCCAGTGGCTGTTTGCAGAGATAGATGTAGGTGAAATACTTCACAAAGTTTCGTACAAACCCGCGACGAAAACTGGTGGATGTTAGTGACCATGTTCCGTTCCTTCACTTCACTTAACTTCACTTAACTGAAATGAGACACACACGGACACGTCATCAGGCGCCTAGCAACTCAGCTAATGTGCTCAGTGCTAACACCTGGGTTGCCTAGGCTCCCGATGACCAAGCACGCAACAACATGATGTCATCACTCTGCGTCCAGGGCTGCACGTAGTCAGAACTCGGGGGATGGGCTCCGTAAGGGCCGTGACCGAGGTGGCCCAGACGTGACATTTATAGCTCTTGACAGATTTAAGGTTAGTGCATTTTTGTCTTAGCTCATTAGGGTGTCCTCTAATCTTCCCCATGTTGATAAAGAGAATTTGAACTCTGTGTCACTGCATATTTATACCCCAGTGAAACAGACAGTCAGTGATGACCACTTAAGGGTCCCTGAATACTCAGGTAGGCTTAAAAAATGGAATATACATGGGAACATGCTTCACATTTGATGATAAGAAATTAATGCTGAATTTTTTCACTTTTTTCACAGTAGAGCAGTTATTATTATACTTATTATGATTACATTCTTTTCATGATAACATTTTTTTACATTACATTATTGTTTATGATGTTACAGGGTCTTGTGTTCCATTATAAATCTCATGCATTCTAAAAGTAATAGATTATATTATTTTTTTGTTAATCTAGTTTTATGATGTTATAGTGTTTATTACCAGGTCTAACAGTTTATTAATTGGGTGCTAAAACATTATGTGCAATATCTTATTATTGTTATGTGCAATAATCTTACCATGTGAAATATCATATCATTAATAGTAGATCAATATTACTAATCTACTTCTGATTTCTATTGCATACAATAACAGACTCCTAATCACCATTTGTGTTACTAGAAATTCACTTTACTAATTCAAGTTGCTGATCTATAGTATTTATACCCCAGCATTTGTGTATATAGCATAGTGTATTTTGTATTGAGTATTTTTCTGCAGAGTTTTTATTTGATTTATTTATACTTTATACTGTTCTTGTCTCTGTGTCTCTGTGTGTCTATGCAGTCGTAACACAAGTAATTTCCCTCAGGATCAATCAAAGTTTACTGATTTTGATTCTGATAATTGCATTTAAGAACGTCAATGAGAATTCCAGGCTAAAAAGTGGACTTCCTAGAGTCTCACAGCAGGAGACAATAAGTGATCTCACTCTGCGATGCTTTGTACATATGGAGGTAGTTGTGGAGCGTAATGGCACATGGAGCCTTGATGTTGTCCTGCCTTTCTTTTTCAGAGAAGAATCTGCCCTTACTAATCTTCCCCTGGGACCCAATCAGAAGGAGGGCCTGCTGCGCCCTCGCTCGCCTGTCTGTGATTGGCTGGCACCGAGACCGGGCGGCTATGGGTGAGCGGCCAGAGCCTCAAAACTCACGGCCCCGCTGTGACATCACAGGGAGACTTGGTGCCATGGCAGCATCACAGTGGAGCTCAGCTCCAGGCCCCGCTCACGCCTGTAAATATTTACGTCTCCCAGGAAGCGGCGGAGGTCTTGTTTACAGTACCGTGCGGAGTACTGAGTACTGAGTGTGGGGGGAGGGGCGTTTTGATGGATATTAGGAAAGAGCATTCGTGGGAAACCTTCAGATGTTGCTTGAGGTGGCTGGCTGCTCCATCTCTACACAGCTGAGGAAGCAGAGTGGAGTGGAAGAGCTTCAAATAGCTTTCCCAAATAACATTTGAAATGAATTGCAATAGCTTATTATCCACTATGAAGAATTAACCCATGATTGCATGCTTCAATCTGAAAGCGACCTCTTACCTCTTGCGTCCTCCTTGCCGCTGATAATGTGGTCTTGAGGAACAATTCTCCAGGCTTTCTGAATCACTTTCAAAGACTCTCATTTTCAGTCCAGTCCCTGAACCTGAGCAGTTTCAGAGGAATGTTTTTTGTTTGTTAAGCCACACAGTGACCTCCATATGAATCATTCAAGCATAATAAAGCTCATCTAAGGCCTGAACCAGAGAAGAAACAGGTGCAGATGATTCCAGATGATCAGGCCGGTGATCAGTACACTGGTGGTGCTGAATGCTGGTATCTAGATACTCCTTTATCTAGACACTTTGTATCTTTAGGCACTTTGCAGCCTGTCACAGTAAAACATTTGTTCCAATTCTTTCATTTAATCTACTCGATATGCCAAAGATAAGACAGTTTGACAGGCAGAAAATTTTTAAGTAAAGTGGCCCCTTATAGTTATGCAAAACACACCACACCACAGCACATAATGTGAACAATATGAAATTCTTTCTCTACATTTAACCCATTCACCAAGTGAAGCAGTAAGCAGCCACTCATGCGGCGCCTGGGGAGCTGAGAGAGGGGACAGTACCTTGCTCAAGGGTACCTTGGTGGTGCCACTAGCAGTCCTGGGAATTAAATTCAAGCCCTTTTGATGGCAGGGGCAACTCGCTAACCACCAGGCCACTAGCTTGTTTTGCACAAATCAGGTGATTCAAAGCTGTATACTGACAATAATGTTGATGTTAATTATATGCATTAAGGATATCATTTAAACTTTTTTTGGAACAAGCTTGCCAATTGGCGCACTGACACTGATAAGATTGCTTAATGACATGAAATGTTTTGCTTCGCTCAGAATAAAAGTATCAGAATTCAACTCCCAGCCCTGTCAACAGCCAGTCACCCAGAACTAGATATATTCTTGAATAATGACTTGGAGTTGAGTTGATTAGCCTGTGTTTTAAATCTCATTTCCTGCTAATGGACCTCCAAAAACAAAGTCAAATGTGTCCTTCTCTCACATATCCCGTAGTACTTTTTCTGCCAATCCTTTCTCTCTCTCCACTCTGTCTTTATTACCCAGGTGACCAGATGGGGAAAGAAGCTTGGACAGACACATTCGGTCATGTATGAGGGGCCAATCGGGTCCCCATGGTAAAAACTCAGTGCCGTGTGTTGCTTTTGGCCACTGCTTTGTGTTTTCTAACTGTCATGCTGGTGGTCTTGTCAATCCAGGAACTTTGAAGTCATCAGCATTTTTCCTTGGAGTTACACTTTCCAATAATTCTGAAACAGCTTAGGGTAACATATTTTATGGATAAATTAAACAAATGACACCTCTTTATGCAGTAAGAGCCAGTTCTTTCACACAGAACCATCTGCTAACAGTTTGGCCATGCTGGTAACATGAAAACACATTTTAAAACTAGATGCATTACCGCGAGAAAATACAAAGTGTGATGGCTTGGTTGCTATAAACCCAGTGTTTGGAGACACCCAGACATTGGTTTTCTAGGCATAAATAAATAAATAAATAAATAAATGAATAAATAAAATTACTCGCACCATGGATTTGAACTGGTGCCTCTTCTGATTCAGTGCCTGGCATCTTACTGCTGAACCACCAAGGGGGTGTTAACTTGCTGTCTCTTACCAAACCATTTATGGTTAAGGATAGTTGAACATGTAACACTATTCACAGACTGATAATTTTTAATTAAACCACCACAAACAGTGACACACTGTCACGTCTGGGCCACCTCGGTCACGCCCCTTACGGTGCCCGTCCCCCGAGTTCTGACTTAGCGCAGCCTTGGACGCAGGGTTATGACATCATGTGTTGTTGCGTGCTTGGTCATTGGGAGCCTAGGCAACCCAGTTTTTAGCACTGAGCACATTAGCTGGGTTGCTAGGCACCTGATGACATGTCCATCTGTGTCTAGTTTAAGTTAAGTAGATCGCGTTTGTGAGATGATTGTTTGCATTGTGTGATTGGTTGTCTCTGTGTGTGTCAGAGCATAAAGCACAGCCGGTCCGGAGGAACGGCGCGTGGCCACCGAGCTCTACCAGTCCACGTCTTGGGTTTGTATGAAACTTTATGAGTAAATTCACCTATGCCTGTGTCTCTGTGGCAGCCTCTGGACTCGTGTGGAGCTCACCTTGTACCCTACACCTCAAATTGCTCTCCAAGTGGCAGTTGGAGAGCCTCCCATTCCACAGCCACGCTAACGGTGGTTGGAGGCACTACAAGGCTCGTGTATCTACCAGTGACTGTCCACTGTGTTTGCTTCCATCTGTCTCTGCAGGCGTGAGGTATGCAGCCGTTCCCACTATAGGAATATAGTGGTACCACTTGACTGGCCAAGAAGGCCACTAAACAAGTAACTCAGTGAAGAGACCAAGTCTTCTCTCCCTCGGGCTTGGTTCCTCCTTTGGAGTGAAGGTCCTCCTGGAACCACCTTGTGCTAGCATTGACTCTAGTGTTCTTGTTTGGAGCTCAGCGAGCTCACCCTTCATGTTGTGTTCATTAAAACCTTGTTGAGAAACTAAAGCTGATTCCTGCAGTTGTGTCCTTCCAGTGTACCTGACATGACACACAAGTCTTTTTTTTTAAACCTGCCCTGAGCTTTGGTGTCTTGAAGTTTGTGAGTCTGTTTTGCTCTGTTTGTTTCTCCACATTTTGTCCCTTTCCAGCCACATTAGCCATGATGTCACAGACTCTCTCTCCAGCACACATTTTAAAGGTGACTCAACTGTGTGCTCTTTCCCCCATATATTACAGAGGTGACTTGACTACTAAAATCGATTTTTTGGAGCTGTTAATTATGAGTTTTATGATCCAGAACTAATCATCTGTTTTTGATATGTTTTTGATCCAGAACTAATCATTCAGCATCAGTGCCTGACCTCCCTAATGCTCTCGTGACTTATTGCAATCAAATTCTCACAGCAGTGTCCACATTTAGTGCAAAGCTTTCCCAGAAGAGTAGAGACTGTTACTGTAGCAAACTGGGGACAAACTAGTCTATTAGTACCCTTGCTTTCAGAATAAGTTTTGGCTGAACTGGTGTACCTTCTCTATTACACCTCATTCTACTCCTCAGATGAAAACTATTCTGTAATGAATCAGGTGTGTTGGAGCAGGAAAATTTGGGCTGGGGATCCTTGGGCTAGAATAATAGAACAAAGCTGGTGGTTCAAATGTTATAAAGGTCACTGCAATAAGCTAAAGAACAATGCTGTTCTGCTCTGTGCACATGAAGGGTTTGATAATTAGCCTGTTAGTTGAGTCAGGCTAGCTGAAAATCACCAGCTCTCATAGACAAATACGGTTCAACTGCTTCCACAATGGTAGAGGTCTACTTTCAAGTCAGTACAGAAAAGTGGTCAACATGCCCTCACCAACTTAAACCTAGCAATTAGAAATGCATCCCAATCACACCTACATTACACAAGTGTATTTTTAGTAAGAATGAGACAACCTTGGTTAGCTTACCCTCAGTGAGCCAACTGACTAGTCATGCAAACTTTATAATGCAAGAAGACTGAATATGATGTTAGTAAATTATGTGAATAACTGCTTTGTCTGGCTGTAAGCTTTGCTTTAGAACTGCTCACTAGTCATATTGGTAGAGCATGTAGGAGAGCAAACACCAGTTTTAGACTGTTTTAGACCATTTTTATTTGTTGAAATCACATGTAATACGCCCTGAATTCTTAGGGTTAAAATATTAAACATTATTTCACCGCTTTATTTGGGTTTGAAAGGGAAAATGCATCAGATTGCAATGATTCTGCTGCCAAAGTAAATGCTTATGATCCCTCGTCTCTCCAACAGCCCATCTAAAAACCTCCTGCTAATAATGTAATGGCTCTTAAGATGGTGTCACGGATTCCCCTGAAAGGAACCGGTGAAGCCAAGTCTACAAGTGTTTGTACTGGAATGGGCAGGTGGTCCTAAAACCCATTTGAAGAAATCCTTGTGGTCTTCAAGTTCCTTCTGAAATGCAAGATACTGAAATTGTGTCACTATATCATTTTAGATTTGGAATTTTCTTTTCAATTGAGGTGTCCAAAATAGTGTTTTTTGAAGTGATGCTATAGAAGATCCACTTTTGTTTCCCTAAAGAACCTTTGAATGGATTGTTCAATGTAAATGAGATGTGCAGGTATGAAGAATCATTTTGAATTTATATAGTATTTATAATGTAAAATCTCAAAACCAATTAAAACATTTCAAGGAATCCTACCTCCAAGCCTAGAACCTTGAAGGAGCCTTTATTTTTAACCCTTAGAACACATACAGCACGGATCCGTGCCGGAAGCACAACAAATGGTAAATTTATCATCATACAGCGAAACAACTCCCAATATGGAAGTTGATGCTCGAGGTGTCAGATGTCATGCTGAGCTTTGTTTGGTGTTCCTGTGTCATGTAGAACCAAAGTTATTGTAATTTAAAATTTAAAAAACGTGATAATAATAAACGCTACTGGGGTTTTAAAAATGGTGTCTATAAATAACAAAAATGCACAAATTTCTTTTATTTTAGGTCTTAGATACAAGTGGAAAAAAACACAAGATCTTTGAAACCGGGAGATCTTTCAGGATAGTCTCTGCCCACAAGTGGGTGGGGAAAACCTGCAGAGGAAGAGGGGGTCTGTTGAGAGGCCAAGTGGTGGCGTGCCCGAGCGAAAGAACAGCAAACGGTGATTAGTTTTAGACTGTTTTTATTTGTTGAAATCAGATTTTACCAATATGCTGAGAGTTAAGATTGCCCAACAATATCTTGGAATGTCCATTATCATAAAGCCTTGCAAGAAGGTAGATCTCCAAAAGGAGTGTTGGTGATTACCGCTGTAGAACGAAGTACAATATAGAAGATCATTGGAGCCCCAGTCTTTGTGAACCTCTAATGACCCCAGAAAATGCAATTATGAGAGTGAACTTTCTGGAGCACTCAACCCTTTAGACGTTGGCTCGTTTTCTGTCTGTAGTCGGTGATCCAGTATCTGATGAGCTTTTTGCTTCAACAGCAGATCTTGTTAGTGTTTCTCTCCTTGCTGGATGCCGTCCAGAGCACTCAATGAGTGCTCATCTCCCACCCTAATTAAGCCCAGCAGAGCTCCGACCACCCTCTGAGAATCCAGTCAGGCTGCAGACGCTCACACGCTCACAGCAAGGCCAAACTTAGCAACAAGTACGGCGGGGGGGGGGTGGGGGATATTGATTACGGTTCTGGTGTTATGATGATAAATTCACTTTGTGTTCAGGTCCATTATGGAAAGCCTACAGCGTGGAACAGGGGTTTGGGGAGATAGACTGTATTGATCTCGCCCTGCTGGGAGGAAGGGTATGAACTTAGAGGGGATGAATAGTAATGGTGAGGCAACCCTGTGGAGGTGGTATAGAGATACACATGAATTTAGAATATGGTGAATGGTAATGAAGCAGCATCTGGAATCCCCTGTGGAGACATATATGGAGACACACATCGATTTAGACATGACACCTATATTGATGGGAGATTTGGCAACCCCATGGAGTCGTCAGTGTAGAGGTACACATACATTTAGATATGGCAAAAAGCATTGATGGTGGATCTGGCAACCCCTGTGGGGATATATGTGGAAATACCGGTGAAAATAAATGGGATATGTGGAATTTAATGATGGTGGATCCAGTAAACCTCTGGAGATACGAGAGCAATCTCATTCACCTGAGTCTAAACGTCCTGTCAAACCGTTGCTCATCAGTCAAGAACTGTTGTCAAGCAGTGCAGCTTTAATTAGTCCAACTAGGTCTGTAAAATGATTAGTAGGAGGGAAAGAGTGGTCCAAACTGGGCCCCTGAGGACAGCTTTGAGATATCAAGTAAAGTAATTAAAGTAAAGTAATGAAATATAAAGTGGAAAAACTGGCTTCAGTTGACTGGTCAACCCAACGTTTGGCACTTTTCACACCTGCACTTTTTGAGTTTTAACTCATATGCTTGTTTTCTATGTACTTGCACCCTTGAATAGTATACAGAGCTGAGCAAAAGTCACCTGTGAAAATAATATTCAAAAACTGTTTAGATGAGCAGTGAGTGTTTTTTTCACATCTCTAAATATACTAAAAATAAATGCAAATAACATTATACAATAAATAGTGATTTTATGTTCAGTATATCAGTGTGTTCCTTACTTGTGTATTAACCTCTGACCTGTTTTTTCTCTTTGACAGGGGTTGTTAAGGTGTGCAACTTAGCTAGCAGTAACATAGTCAAAAGCAGATGTTGATTTAAGTTTAGCTTTACAGGTATG
>JBBPCZ010160005.1:0-17689 GCA_037974445.1 Brycinus macrolepidotus
GAGGTGCGCGAGCCAGCGTGTGTCCGAGTGACACCGCAGCTGGAGGTCTGAGTGACCCCGCCACTGGAGGTGCATGAACCAGCGTTTGTCCGAGTGACACCGCAGCTGGAGGTCTGAGTGACCCTACCACTCGAGGTGCGCAATCCAGCATGTGTCCGAGTGACCCCGCCACTGGAGGTGCGCGAGCCAGCGTGTGTCCGAGTGCCACCGCCACTGGAGGTGTGTCCGAGTGACCCCACCGCTGGAGG
Organism: Brycinus macrolepidotus; assembly: GCA_037974445.1. Lineage (NCBI taxonomy): Eukaryota > Metazoa > Chordata > Actinopteri > Characiformes > Alestidae > Brycinus > Brycinus macrolepidotus. The sequence goes on from JBBPCZ010160005.1 coordinate 249, forward strand.
TGCGCAAGCCAGCGTGTCTGAGTGACCCTGCCGCTGGAGGTGCACGAGCAAGCGTGTGTCTGAGTGATCCTGCCGCTGGAGGTGCGCGAGCCAGCGTGTGTCCGAGTGACACCGCAGCTGGAGGTCTGAGTGACCCCGCCACTGGAGGTGCATGAGCCAGCGTGTGTCCGAGTGACACCGCCACTGGTGGTCTGAGTGACCCTGCCACTGCAGGTGCACAAGCTAGCGCGTGTCTTAGTGACCCCTCCAGTGAAGGTGCGCGAGCCAACATGTGTCTTAGGGACCCCGCCGCTGGAGGTGAGCGAGCCAGCATGTGTCTTTGGGACCCCACCGCTGGAGGTGCGCGAGCCAGCATGTGTCTTTGGGACCCTGCTGCTGGGGGTGAGCAAGCCAGCATGTGTCTTAGGGAAAGTGGGGGTTTGAACCAGCGACTTTGTGGTCATCTGGTTCATAGGCAAGTGTTTTTCCCACTAGGCTACTACCACTCCTATCGCTACTACCACCTACCATCACAAGCCAATGGTATCTTAGTGACCCCACCACTAGAGGTTTATTTGAACTCCACCTCCGCCAGCCCTATTCTGTGTGTGTATGTGTGTGTGTATGTGTGTGTATGTGTGTATGTACCTATGTCCCAGCTACAAATTCCAGCCCATAAAACCATTCTGCACTTCCCAGATATCAAATTTTAGTGTTATCATGCAGATAGATTTCCTCTGGTGTAATGGCTTCTTGACAGCTGCACAACCTTTAAGACCCGCAGTGTTGAGTCTCCTTATAGTGGTGGAAGGATGAACAGAAACACCTGTGTGTGTGGTCTCTAATCTCTCTTATTTAGCTCTCTTCAAAGAAAACTGTGTTGTGTGCTTTTAGGAACGAGTGTCTAAGCGTGGACGCAAACTAGTGGATTATGATTCTGCTCGCCACCATCTGGAGGCACTACAGAGTGCCAAGAAGAAAGATGAATCCAAAATAGCCAAAGTGAGTTACTGTTTTATTCCTGTTTTGTAAAACTTCGATGTGGATAAACACTCTTTACATGATGAATGTGGTTGTTATTGTTTGGCTGTGATGGTTGCTCGTGTTCCTCAGGCAGAAGAGGAGTTCAACAAGGCACAGAGTGTGTTTGAGGACATCAACAAAGAACTGCGAGAGGAACTGCCTGTCCTTTATCAAAGGTCAGTGTTTCACTTGACTGCAGGGTGAAAAACACAACCAGGCAGGACTTTCTAAATCTCACACGTGACTTGTGACTGTACAGAAACAGGCATTTTTGTAAGTGGCAGGGTTTATGGCTTAGGCAGCTTTAGGCTTAGCCTGTTCCATGGTAGGTTAAGTTTAAGATTTCAGATCATAACCAGCTCTCTGGTTATATCTGTGGTGTCAATCATGTGAAATATACAGTTTCAGCAGAGGTTTGAAAAATAATGAGCAATTATTACTCCAGTAAGAACTAAAGAGGTTGCAGTTTCATTGTTGCTTTTTGCTGTTAAAAAGGTGGTACTTTCCACGTACTTATGTAGCATTTCTTCCTTTTTTTCTGCTCAACACCTCACATTTCCTACGACTTGACTGTTCATAAACCTCACACTTTCATGCACACACACAAGGATTATACTACCAGTCAAATGTTTTTACCACTTATCCATTTTTTGTGCAGATTTGTTCTTGTTAAGCTTTTATTGTGCAGATTTTTGTTCTTGTTAAGCATTGGAAAGTTGTTGAGTGAACAAATATAAATGAAAATGTGTCAAATAAAACAAAGTTTCATTTATAACATGAAAAGAATATGTAACAGTGCATGTCTGACATCCTAGTAGCTGGTTGTATGGTGATGGAGAGACAAATTTTACTCCGTCCTTTAAATGCACTAACTGTTAACTTTCATCCCAATGACTGTCACTTAATAGCTTGTTAAATATTTAACAGTTGTCTGGTGACCCACATTATAATTACATTAGGTGGCTTTTTATAGGTCGGTAGTGATGAATTGTTTAAAAAATGACAATTTCTGACCAATTAAGGTACTCAAATGGTGAACATGCTGTAATTTTTTTTGTTAGCAAAGAATATTGAGTGCATTTTTAGTAAATATTAAGTTAGCAACATGCAAATGTGGAAAATCTCAGTGTGTGCCAAAACTTTTGACTGGTAGTATAATCTCAGCCGGAGTATCTGAACCGTGGCTTCATTTGTGTGGTTCAGTGGATCTGAAACATAGTCAGGAACCCTCTCTAAATTGACTGTGTTTTATGAGACAGGCCCCTTGTTGATAATTGTGTTTTTGAACATTTTAAACAAAAAAGGAAAGGTGTCTGCAGCTGTAGCTTAGTCTTGTATAATTCAGAGCTACTTTAGAATACATTTTAATCAGCGAACCTTGCACCTCTCTAATCTAGAACACCCAGTCCTAATGTGATGAACTGAATGTTGCTTTAAAACTTTTATATAGTAACAAATGATGACCTTGCCAGCAGAACCACTTTGTTAATTCCACATATCAAGTCATCCATTTGACACATGTACTGAAGTCTGCTAATGTAGACAGCCATAGCAAAGTGTATGCAGCTGTGGTTAACAGGTTTTATTATTTTTTTTAAATCATTTAACTGTAGGGTCAAGCCCATCTGTCTGTTAGTGATAATAGGACAAATGGCATGTTTGTGTGTGTGTGTGTCTGTGTGTCTGTGTGTCTGTGTGTGTGTGTGTGTGTGTGTGTGTGTCTGTGTGTCTGTCTGTGTGTCTGTGTGTGTCTGTCTGTGTGTGAATCTGTCTTCTGTCTGTTCTCTTACCAGTCGCATAAGCTGCTATGTGACAGTGTTTCAGAACATCTCCAACCTGAGGGATGTCTTTTACAAGGAGATGAGTGTGGTAGGCATGGATTTAATCTCTCGATTTACATAGGTGTGTCTTTGTGAGCCATCATTATTCTTTTCAAAACTACAGTTTAAATAAGACTTCCCCAGCCCCCCCAGAATATCACTTCCGTTTGTAAATGATTGTGTTCTTTAACCTTTTCTTTCATGTTGATTGTAATGCTTCATACAGTACTGTGCGAAAACATGAGACCCCTCTTTAATTTATTTATTCTCCTACCTGTGCAAGGTATTCATTTTTAGCATCAGGGGAATGAACAGGAAATATTTATTTAACAAATTGTTCAGAAGCTTCACACCTAAATGTAATATCTTATTTTTCAGTATTTAGTGTTCATCCCCATTGTCTTCATTATGACTTTTCAACCAGCTGTGTTCAAAGTTTGGTGCAAGTATAAACAAAAATGTGAAGAATAAAAGGAAATCGCATGAGTAGACCACGGAAGACGGTAAAGTGTCATGTGGTTGAGAAAACTCAATACACTGAAAATAGAAAATGCACCACAAAACAAATGAAAAACAAATGGACAGAAACTGGCGTCAGTGTTTGTGACAGTGCTGGTTTTCATTTGGCTTTTCTGTGTGTGAATCCCTTTTCATTCAGCCCATTTCTAACAAGTTCTAACACCTAAATGGAAGAGAACAAGGGTACAGTGGACTAAAGAGAAGCAGTCATGGGGTGTGGATGACTAGATGAAAGTGACATTCAATGATGAATCATGAATCTGTGTGTTTCAGCGAGATTGGTGCTGGGACTTTTGTTTGGTGCTGGTCTAATGAAACATTTAACGACAACTCCCTAAAGAAAAGGAGCACATTTCCTGACTCATTTATGATCTGGGGCTGCATGCCAGATAAAGGACCAGGGTAGATAGCAATCACTACCTCAATAGTCAATAAACATGTGTACATAGAAATTTGGGATACTTTTCTCATTTCACTGATAGAAAATAAGTTTGGTGGTGATGAAGTCAGGAAATTAACTCAGTGACATGGCTAGTAAACAGTCCGGATCTCAATCACATTGGAAATTTATTGTGGAAGTGTAAAAAAATGGTCCGAGGCTCCATCCTGAAAAGCTGATCTATCCACTGCTATTTGAGAAAGTTGGAACCAGCTTGATGAAGAATATTGTTTTTCAGTAGTGAGGTCCATGCCTCAAAGAATTGTGGCCTGAGGAGGAGCAACAAAGTACTAACTGATGTTTTTTTAAAGATTTAAAGTTATTTTATTAGTTTTTATTCCATTTTTTTTTTAGGTATGTTTTACAAAGCCAGAATGTCCAGCAATTTCAAAAACATTGTTTATTTGCTATGAAGGCAAAAAAGTTGGGTGAACATCCTCTAAGTGTTGTCATTTTGGCAGATGTTGTGGACAGAACATCTGTGGATTAAAAAAAAAGAATATTAGTGTCTCTTTGAGGGTAACAAAGTCAGTAACACTTTTGCGAACAGCTTTTGTTTGAAGGATACGTGTGTTTTAAGATGGGAAAGATGGAAGGGAGGTCTTTAACTTTTGCACAGTACTGAGCACCATGCTGTTGTTTGCAACCCTTTTAGCATTTTTGCATATTCTTGAGATTTGTTTTGTTACTACTCTTGACAACGAGAAATTAAACGAATGCAGCTGACTGGTGTTTCTTTTCCAGTTAAATCACGACATATATAATGTAATGAAGAAGCTTGAGACGCAGCACTCCACCACAACTTTTGTCATCAAAGGCCTCAACAGGTATAATGCTTATATGCTTCATAATGCATACATTGCTGCTATTATTAAAACACTTAAGCGTCTTTCCGTTAGATATTTTTTTTATCATTTGGAAATTCCTGCAGCTACTTACATTGTGTAAATATTTAATGGCAAATGGCAGAGTAGAAATGCTCCAAAACAAAATTTGACAAAATAAAATCGTCAATATACATAAAAATTAAGAATGTATGCTTTTCTTTTCCTTCTCTTGTAAAATTGCCATTCTGGAGATGCAAGGTTTTGTCTTGTTAGGACAGCAGTTATGTATATCTGACACAAATTTAATAATACCTTCTGTATAGGTCTGAATAGGCTTTCTGCACGTTCTTGTTGTGTGCTTCTTTGTGTTTATTTTTTTATTTTTTATTTTAGCAGCAATAAGTCGAAGAACAGGAAATCTCTGTCTATCTCTGCACCCATCCCCTGTAACACGGCCTTCCCCGCCGATCATCCCGGTCTGGGCAAGCTCAGCGTACCTGATGAACTCATGCCCAAAGACAAAGACACACACTCAGACTCTGCACCTGCCAAGGCTGAAGATGCAGCAGAAACCTCAGACTCTAACCTCAGTTCTGTTGACAGTGTACCAAACACACCCAATAGACAGTCTGTGTGCTCAGAGGGGGAGGAGGTTAAGCCTGATGCAGCCAATGAGAGCACAGCAGAAAGTGCTGCTGACCAGCTGGTACAGTCGCTTGATGAAGAGCAACCTGGAAGTTCAGCTGCCAGTGAGCAGGATGAAGAAGAACAAAGTAAGGATGCTTCATCATCTGCATCTGAGGATACACACACATCAGAGACCACCCAGTCTGAAAACGAGCCTGTGCCTTCAGTGAACGAGAACGATAAAGGAGCTCCTGTTCCTGTCACCCGATCATTCGCCCGGCAGAAAAAGGTGGAGGAAGCAGGAGATGACGAAAAAGCAGACAGTGGTGGAGTGGAAGAGTTAAAGAAAAGAAAAGAGGCAGCGACAAGCCAAAATACCGACAGCTCGAACCCTCCAGGCTTCCTTTACAAGGTACAAGGAAATTCTATTGTTCTATTGTAACGCTCTTTAGTGACCTATAAACATAACTTTTTTTGTGTTTGTTTTCTCAGGCTATTGCTTTGGAGAACCAAGAATCAGATGAAGGGGTTCTTCTACTGTTCACAAAAGGAGATGTGCTCCTCATATATGTTGATGAAGAAGAAAAGGTGAGTGTTTGAGCATAGTAAAGTAATATATTAAACAATGTGCTGATGGATTATCAGTCGGGATTGAGTGTGAGTGCTCTCATTCATGCCTTAGTTTACTACAGAGTTCCAGGACTAAAATCTGATTGGCTGAGCCATGCAGATATGATTGCTTACATCAGTTGAATTTTGCATTAATGTGCCAAGTTAATAAAAACTGTTGTGGTGTTCATGAATGTATCTTTGACTGTTGTGATGCTTGGCAACCATAACTGCTATTATTATCTATCATTATTATTATCATTATTATTATTGACCTACATTGCTTAGAGGAGGCAATGTCATTAACAAAATAGAACACAAGGGCATGAGTTGTGAATATTTTTGGCTTGCGCTGTAGATCATCGCAGCCATAATGTTATCTAATGCAGTGTTTACCAGCCCTGTTCCTGGAGCCCCCCTACTCTGCACATTTTAGAGTTTCCATGCTCCCAGTTCACCTGGTGAGTCATTACTTAGCAACAGGTACCCAACAGAATGATACTGTTACTGTGGAAAAAAGGATACACTGTCTTCACAAATAACGGCATGAGTAGAATGCTTCTTAACCAATTAGATTGTGCTGCTGGAACTAGCTGTTTTATAATTCTACTACTACTACTACTACTACTAATAATAATAATAATAATAATAATACATTATTTACTGAACATTGATGTATTTTAGCATACATGCTAAATATAGCATACATGCTAAATATAGAAAGACATTGCATGGTAGGACATGAACCAGGAGCCTCAAAACTGATCTCAAACACTATCAATACTTTTCAGTTCAGAAACTGCTGCCTCACAGCTTTCTGATGAAAGAGCCCTGGGCTTGACCAGTCCTCTGGTTACTCCTCAGTAGCCGTCCTCAGATTGCTATGTACTTTACTAATCAAGTCTCATAAAGAAGTGTTGGGTGAACCTTGGGGGAAACACTGTGTTAAAAGTGTTGTTAATGTCTGAATCGTCTGTTGCAGCCAGAGGGCAGTGTGTGGGCGATAAGAGAGCAGGACTGGATCCAGTATAAAGACCTTACACTCCTCTCTGGGATCGTCACGGAGAGCATGATCCAGCAAATCACCTCGGACTGATCCAGTTTGTGAGGTCACTCTTTGCTGCCTGGTGGCTCAGCACAGCGGAGCTGTGTACCAGCACTGTGTTCAGAGAAAACTGGAATCTGCCTTTCGTTCTAGACTGGATTCTACTTGGACCTCTATGTTAATTTTAGGGTTCTCCTCCAGCCCCTAATTCACTGGAATCGTGTTGTCTACACTAAAAGAGTAAATTTGTCCTCCCAGTATTGTCAGAGAAGTGTTATTGACTGTTCTGATTTTCATTAAGTACCCTATAGTCATGTTTCTAAAAGACATTTCTGTGTTTAAAGTATTCCTTAAATAATTGTCTGATATTTTTACTGAAACATGTCTTTAGAGATGTTCTCTACTTCTTAGTTGTGCCTCATTCACTTTCAGTATTCATTCACATGCTTCGTTCAGGTACAGTGTGCCAAGCAGCCACTGTTGTGATCTGTAAACCTAAAATATGTTTAAAATCCTTTATAAAATGGCAGCAATTCTGGATGACTGTGAAAATTCATAAAGGTTTTATTTGTGTGTCTTTTAAGTATCAGTTGTTTTGTGTTTAATAAAGAATTCAAAGATTTAAAACCAACATGCTTCGTGTGATTTGAAAGGTTTATTTATTTCTGCTTATCTGTACTGTTTTATATACCATTATTCATCTGTCCATCTCCATTTTCTAACCTATGTTTATCCCGTAAATAAACTGGCAGCAATTACTACTATACTTTTTAAAGCTCGGATATGTAAATGATCTCTGTTCCATTTGGCTAGCTGCTAATAACGTCATTATGAATGGGTGGGGCTAAGCCGCAGCAGGTGATGTATTTTACTTTTTAAGACATTATAAGGAAAAATTGATTATTGCAGTATTTGCTGTTTTTGCAGTATTTATGGACAGTATGGTCTATTTAGAAACATTAGACCGTGTTTACATAAATCTTTCATTTAAATAAACCATGAGCCTTTTAACTGGTCGGCACAATTTAGATTATTTTTTCTAGCCTCATGTTATAAACCTGACGTAGGATCAAGATACACTACATAGACACACCTGTTTTTTAGAGTTTGTGCTGGGCCCCTTACTTCCAGTGAAGGGCAATCTTAATGCTTCAGCATACCAAGACATTTTGGACAACTCCATGCTTCCACATAGAAAAGGAAGGCACTTTTCTATTCTAACATGACTGTGCTACAGTGCACAAAGCAAGATCTGTAAAGACATGGTTGGATGAGTTCGGTGTGGAAGAACTTGACTGGCCCGCACAGAGCCCTGACCTCAACCCCATCCTACACCTTTGGGATGAACTGCAACGGAGATTGCGAGCCAGAATGAATGGGCCCTAATTCCCACAGAAACACTCCAAAATCTTGTGGAAAGTCTTTCATGAAGAGTGGAAGCTGTTGTGGCTGCGAAGGGGGACCAACTCCATATTAAAGTCTATGTATTTGTAAAGTGTACATTTGTCATACATGAACACAGTACAGCGCGCAATGTGAACAGCACGAAATCTGCATTTAACGCATTCACCAAGTGAGGCAGTGGGCAACGAGGAATGCAGCACCTGAAGAGCAGTGTGTGTGGAGGTGGTACCTTGCTCAAGGGTACCTCAGTGGTGCCGGCGACAGTCCTGGGATTCAAACCCATGACCTGTTGGTGTAATGATCAGGCGTCCCAGTACTTTTGTCCATATAGTGTCCTTCTATGAAAACCTATTATATGAGTTTTATGTATGTATGCTTATTTTAAAAGCAACACTATTGTGGCGGTTTCTGAATTAGTGTATGTCGGTTGTACTGTGTCTTCCAGGCCTGTAGAGGTCACCGTTTTATCTGGATCTGATGAAGCGGAGTGTTGTGTGAAACCCCCTGGCCTGTGGATTGCATAATAAACCCGTTAGTGGAGCTATAAATGGACTGGAGCCTCTCTGTTGAAGGAAGGTGACAAACAGCTCTCTAAAAACACAGGAGCGAGCGTCTCTTCTGTCTTTTCTGGGCTGAAGTGGGGTTGGAGACTCTAAAGACGAGCTGGCCCGGGTTCAGTTAGCTCTCCGGTTCTGCCTGGCCCGGTTTTAGTGGCATGAACAGCCCCGACCCCTCCGATCTTTCTGGACTGTTTTTGTTTTGAGCACAAACACCCCAATGGCTTTCAACAAGATTTACATCAGCCTCGGCTACTCCTGTGTGGGGGTTCTGGTGGGCTTGTCTGCTTTCTTCGTGTGGAACATCGCCTACAGCCAGCCCTGGACCGCAGCCATGGGGGGCTTAGCAGGTAACCTGGACCACCTGGACAGGTCCTCCACCACTCACCTGTAAACGCTGTCAGGCCGTAAAACTGATCATAAAGCGGCACAGCTCTTATTCTCTTTAAAAACACGTTTTAAAGGACGAATAGAATTAGTCTCCCTTAGTTAACTTGACATTAAACGACTTTATTTTTCAGAAGTGCTCCCTGTTTCTGCAGGAAGTCCTGTCTTCGTGAATAATGTTACTAAAACACAAAAGCAGCAGGAAAATGTTTATGGGGATGCCATAGTTTTTACTACATAACCTATAAAATAGGAAACCTTTATAGTCATCAGTGAGATAGTGTGTGTCTGTCGATATTACCAAGCATGTAGTTGCTTATATATGTGATAAATACTGTACTGTAATTTACTCTATTTCTTACATATATGTGCAGCTACCAAGCATGTAGTTGCACATATATGTATATAAAAAATAATGTACTGTATTTATTATATATATGTGCAACTACCAGACATGTAGTTGCACATGTATATAATACATGCTGTATTGTACTGTAATGTACTGTATTTAGTATACATATGTGCAACTACCAAGCATGTAGTTGTACATTTATATATAATAAATACTTTACTGTAATTTACTGTATTTAATATATATATGTGCAACTACCAAGCACGTAGGTGTACATATATAGAATAAATACAATACATTACAGTACAGTACAGTAAACAGGTGCACGGGTAGATTCAGTGCCCACTGAAAATAGTAAGCACTTTTCAGAACACAATTACAGAATTGTGAATTACAAAGTGAGAGGAGATGTGCAAGGCAAAAAATGTCATTTTTATCATTTCCTGTAGTATCACACAACTTAATGCTGTTTAGATTTGCTCTTTTCTGCCTTTTTTATGCTGGAACTCAATACACAGAATATATTGACAGTGCATTGAGCACCACTTGGGTGCCTGGAGAACTACAAATGTACAGCTGTGTGTATATCAGTCTTAAAGGCGCTTTACATATATCAGTGTTAAAAGCACTTTAATTGTAAGTGACAAACAGGTTGGAAAATGGTCTTGGTTATATTTTTTATATATTTGGTACATACGCCAAAAAATTTGGTTAGAATTTTGATACATAAACCTACACAAATGTGACGGGCAAAATGAAATAGAAGGAAAAATGTAGAATATGGGCTCTTTTTAAAAAAAATAAATAAATAAAAAATAAAAAAAACTTGGTGTCTCTAATAGTTAAAGATTGGGCAAAATAATTTGACTTTTGTTGGATTACACAAATATTTCATTAATCAGAATCACTTAGTTTGGTCACCCTGTCAGAAACACTGTGATTGGTTTGAGGGTCGTTGAAGGTCATATTGCAGCCTTCTGGGACCAATATTGTGATGATAATTAACAGGCGATGTATTGTGCATCCCTTTAAAGAGCAGTAGAGCATACCTCCACCGTGACCTTACCCACCATCCTGGTAGTAAAACCAACTGAGCTGAGTAAGCCTTTACTTACCAACCAAGACTTTCTCAACAAAGTGAGAAGCCTGTTTTGTTAATAATTGATTATTAGGTGTGATTCAATACATATGAGAATAAAGTTTACATTTCCACCAGAACCACAACCACAGTTTTGCATGAAGCCTCCAAATATGCCTCCTAATCGAATGAGTGAAAGCTGATCATTTCCCCCTGTGGTTGGTGTTGTATAATGGGTCAGTGAATCAACTCTCATAGCTTGCGTGAGTGTGTGTAGTCTAAGGGTGTTCGACACGCTGTGTAATCAGGGATTCTCAGAGAATTCTCTAAGTGTGTTTTCTTGGAGGGGAAAGTGCACAGTCATGAAAATCACACTGTAACTATGTGTGTGATCACATGCATGTGTGAGAATGACACAGCAAAACTAAATGCTGTTGCATGCATCAGAAAGAAGAAGTACACCCTTCAAAAGAGATGTAAGCATATGTGTACTCATTTTGACTGGTGGCACTGTGTGTTTCTGCATTTCTGCAGGTGTTCTGGCACTTTGGACTCTCGTCACACACATCATGTACGTGCAGGACTACTGGAGGACATGGCTGAAGGGGCTGAAGATCTTCTTGTTCATGGGTGTTTTTTTCTCCCTACTGTCGATCATCGCGTTCATCACTTTCCTCTGTCTCGCTGTCTCTCGTAAAGAGTGTACGTAGAAAGTCAAAGTCTTTTATCATGTGAACAGTGTGTCAGAGCTTTGTGCATTGAAATACTTGTGCCCAGGCTCGGGTCATTATTCTACGACACCAATACCTACAGAAGAGCACGAAAACCTTAGTAGATCATTAAATACTTCCGTACTGAACTACGAATAAATTTGGATACGTGCTGGGAACACAGAGCTCTCACCGCCTTGCTGTTGGCTTCAAACAGACCATATTTCTGTCTGTTACTTTTATCTAGTTCCTGCTATGAAAAGAATGTCCTTACATTCTTTAGATTTGAATTGTACTCAATACAATCCATCTGAAGCCACCCACCACCTCCATAATACTGAACACTGGGGCATTAACTCAGACCACTGTGGTGTCTCAGTCTGGATGCTGACCAACTCTAATTTTAGGACAGTTTGCGATACAGTCTCGAACATACATGCTGTGTGTAAGGGCTGTCAGAATTACTTGATAATAATTGATTTCTTGATTAAAAAAGAACAGTAAGTTAAAATGTAGGTTCTCAGTGAACCGGTTTAGTGGCTGCTTTGCGATCAGAACGGTAAACACTTTAACCATTGGGTAGCATAAAGGTATATTCAGCAGTAGGGCTGAATACAGCTTTATGCTACCCAGTGGTTAAAGTGTTTACCATTCCGATTGCAAAGCAGCCACTAATCCAGTTCACGGAGGAACCTAAATTTGCAGCTGTATGGTGGTGGTGGTGCAGTTATTCCTGCAGCCCTATTCAGCAGACTAAACATTCTCCATAAGGAAGACCAATTATTGCTCAGATTGCTGAAAAATAGCAGTATTCCACTAATGCATGTGTTGTAATTAAACATTCATGCGTAAGAAGTAAAATTAAATGTTTGCTCTTATAAATATATGATTACTTATTTGTCAAAATAATTGCTAGATTACCCAGTTACTAATTTTCTTACTTCAGTATCATACATCAACCTCAAACAGAGTTGCATTTTGAAAGATTGGGTGATAGTCATGGAGTGTCTGTCCTTACCTTGTAACCCAGATATCACTTTGGGATTGATTGGAAGCACTGAGAATGACAGTCAGCATTAAATCTATTTCAGTGTTCTTTTAAAACCATTATAACCCCTTAAGACTGATGCAAAAAGCATCTGTCTGTTGTTGTTCTACTCTTCTGTAATAATGTGATTTCTCAACACTGTTGTTGCAGTTGTTTAATATGTAAAGAATATTATCCACCAAAAAAAATGTATAGATTTTTATTTAGTTTGTCTCAACTATGTTTTTAAAAATGAAAAGACGGGGATAGTAATATACATGTTTTACACATCAGTCATTTATTACTACTTTGATTAAACCAATCAAAACCAAATTGTGCTCTGGATCAGGTTGTGCTCTCACAATGATTATCCACAGTATGTATACTTAGTATGGTGCTGACTTTATATAGTGATAGCAATCATGTTTGCACACACAAAGCTCCGTCTCTACATACCAGTATGGCCTTCATGGACATGCACATACCATGACTTACATTGCAGAACAAGGGGTCACTGCTAAATCCGAATGTATCACTAGCAAGATGTTTTATAGGGCTAAGGTTAGAAGTTACAAAGGTATTGATCTTCAGAATGTGAATACAAGAGTAGTTTTTTGTCATTTTAAGTTTACTTATGTGTTTGTGTTTGTATTACAGCTTTGAAGGACCCTAACAGCCTGTACCTGTCATGTGTGTGGAGCTTCATGAGTTTGAAGTGGGCGTTTCTGCTAGCTCTGTACTCCCACAGATACCGCAAAGAGTTTGCTGACATTTCCATTCTCAGCGACTTCTGAAAGATGCACCGCCTCATGCAAAGACACACACTTTCACACACTAGATAAATACACATATCTAAGAAATTGATAAGAGAATGCTTGGCAGTTTCTGGTAGATAAAGGGCACTTGATGAAGAGAACTAGGACTAATGAATCGTTTGAGCTTTTGAAGGCTGAGAGCTAAGGATAGTGAGAGACTTAGTTAACAGTGTACAAGTACATAAGTGACTTTCTTATTACCATGAAGATTAAGAAATTGTTTCTATCTTTTTTTTTTTTTTTTTGCTGTCAGGATACAAAGCAGATGAGGGACTTATACAGAAGTCTTTTACCTATCATTTAGCTTTAATGCACAGTATGCAGTAACTTCCTTGTTTCCCTTCCTTGAAGGGGTGTTCAGCCCCTTCAGTCTTTTTTATATGAGAGTGTGATCAACATGGGCATTTCTGAGACATTACTGCCAGTTGTCTTGTGTCACATGTGCAGAGCTTTGAATACTTTTGCCTTCTCTAAAAAGGCTTTAGCAGCAGCCTGCATTGAGATATTTGGGATTTTGTTCTGCCATCTCTCTGTATGAAGGGACGTAGAGAAGCATTAAGTTTTGGACCTTTTTTTTTTTTTTTTTAATGTTTAAAGGTGCTCACTCTATATCCACTGCTAACTACCTGAGAATCGTTTCTCTTGTATCCTCTGTATGTGCATTTGTCTCTGTATGGACTATATGTGTAGCTTTACCCCCTTTGTGGAAAAGGCCTTCTTCTCTTTAGGACCAGCGATGCAGAAACGCATCTAGTTTGACGACTGTTGACTTTTGAATGAGCACTTTATTATCTGTTTAGGATGAGGATCAGTGATTGGTGGAGATATACTACAACCAAGCCTAGACATTCTGTCCAGTTTAAGAGTGTCGACTCAGCTGGTTGGAGTCTAAGGAACAGATAGTTAAGTTTCAGTGAAGGTTTTTTTTTTTTTTAAGGAGCTCTCATGATTATAATATATTTTGAGCAAACTTCATTATATGGAGCCATTTCTCTGTTTGTTGTGAATGTTATGAATGATCTGAGAAAGAAATGTTGGTGTTTTAAAACCTTTTTGTTTGGCATCATGGGTAGATGTCAGTGAGCGTCACCAAATGACTGATTGCTGATTAGGTTTTAGTAACAGTCCACTGAAGAAAATACTTGTCTCTTTCTTTTGATATTTAGCCATCTTTTCTTATATTCACAGAGAAGCAAGAGTTAAATGTTTTAATGCTGTTTTGACTTTAAGTTGTCTTCTAAAGAATTTTATAAATTTATTATAAATACATTAAACTGTATTGTTAAGAGTTACCCTACAATGGATGTATGTGTATCTGTATGTATACTATGTGTGGACATTACATTATTAAAACAAAATACACTTTTATGTGAACTGAATGTTTACTCTCGCCGCTGAGCTGCGGATGTGTGTGTGTGTGTGAGATTAAATGTTGACACAGTCAAAATTGGTAGCTTGGTAGATTTAATTTTTAAATTATTAAATATATAAAATATGAGAACTCTGAACAGGGTGTTGTTAAATCAGAAAACACTATTAGAAAAAAAAATACAAAAAGTAGAAATTTTATGTGCGCCATTATTTTGTGCTTATCAAATTTTGATATTCTTGACTCGTATGGTAGTTTGGCCACATTGGTTTCCCTTAAAAGATTTTCACACATCTTCAGGTAAAAGTTCAACATGTAACAAAATGCAAAATAGTTTTATTCAGTGAACTTCAAAATTAACCTTTAAAGCATTTCATGAGTGCAAAAAAATTGAAAAGCAAACACACTGGTGTCCTGAGTCATTTTAACACTGCTACTTTTACAGGCTACTGATTAACAGACTATTTTTAATCAGTAAAATGCTATTTACCTGAAATGTACAAAAATTTAAAAAAAAATTTAAAAACAAAAAAGCTACAGACAAAATGTATCATAACTG
Source organism: Brycinus macrolepidotus (assembly GCA_037974445.1). Taxonomy (NCBI): domain Eukaryota; kingdom Metazoa; phylum Chordata; class Actinopteri; order Characiformes; family Alestidae; genus Brycinus; species Brycinus macrolepidotus. Next base: position 15,395 of record JBBPCZ010160005.1, read on the forward strand.
GAGAAGTATTTAACTCATTTAACACATTGAAAAGAAAAAAAGTTTAAAAGTGTTCAGAAGTGTTGACGAGTACATTTTAGTTTTAAACAACAGGTAAAAAGTGACTATTGATGTAGAAATGATCTGGAAAGGACGTTCGTCCAGAATCTGCCTAAATGTAACTTACTTCTGTTTAATTATGGAATCAAATCAAGGTTCTTATTCCACCACAGTTATATTTTTAGGTTCTCAGTGTCTCAGAGCTGCAAAACTGTGACGTTTGCATTTTAGGGTCTTAAAACAATGTGATGGGGCCCAGTTTACCAGTAAGATATAAAATGTTGAATAGTGTGTTTAATCAGGACCTGTTCACTCGCCCTGAAAAAAACACAAACCCGACTTCTTCTGCTCTTAAGATTCACAACCTTGTAATCAGAGCGTGCCGTAGTTGTTCAGCGCAGTTTGGGGTAATGTGTGATACTACTGTGTATTACTTTTAAACATAACATTTTGCATGGCTTTTGGGTTGGACAGGTGTAATACTGGTTGGTATAAAAATGTGTCGTTTTAAAAATGGCTAAAAGCTGAAAGGTCTTGTCAGTGTTCTCCTCCAGTTTCGGGCAGTTATCTTCTTTTTCTCTCAGTAAGAAAAGAGCTTCTACCGTCTGTCTTTCTTCATCATGTAAGAGTCTCATTCTCATCATGCTCAATGGGCTCCCTTCGAAACAGGACATCTGGGTCAATCATTCTGGAGCTATTACAGAAACAAGGAACAAAGTTCTGTTTGTGATCTTCTATTTATCAAACTGAACACAATTAAGTCTTTTATCAATCCTCATCACAATTAGACATTGGTCTATAGATAGCAGACTGTCCTAATAACTGTAGTATATAGTGGAATATTGCCAAATAACATGCAGTACCGTGCAAAAGTCTTATAAACCTGAAAAAATTATATTTAAAAGCTGTTTAGTTGAGCAGTATATACTAGTGAAAACTAGTATTAGAATGTATATTAATAATATTAATACAGTAAATAGTGAGTTCTATGTATGTCTTTGTGTTTGCCTAATCATTCCCAGACTTCTCCTCATGGAAGCCCAGTAGTACATTGTAGCTCTCATCATATACCTCAAATACCTGTTTCGGCTCAATCGATACTTCATTAGATTAAATCAGGAGCTGCTGATGGAGTTTTAGAAATCCATGCAAAGGCCGGAGGCATCGAGGTGAAATCTGAAACCGAACCTGTGTTCTTCTAACCAGCGCATAAAACTTCCATTACTTTTTACAAACAAAACAAATATTAATTTTAATTAATGCTTTCGTTCCTTTGCATTTATTCTCACATTAACTTGTGTATTTGTTGGCAGAAAGTCCCTTACTGCTCAGATAAATGGCTTTAAACACTTTGCACAAGAGCCAAAGACTTTTGCACAGTACTGTACATTCTACTAATAATAGAGCAATGGCAGTAATATTCCAACTGAGCGTGTAAACAAAGTATGTAAGCCGTGTTAACGTTACATTTGTTATGTAAATGTAATGTGTACAGCGTTTACATGCTTTGTCAAGCTGACCTAGTGCAGGTTAGCTTCAACGGACCTGGCAGAGGGAGCAGCACACTGTCTTTACCTGGCTCTGTTTGATCCAGCCATGCTGAGAGAGCCCAGCGCTTGGGCAGCATCACTGTCTGTAGAACCTCTCCTCTCAGCCTGCTGCCACGACTGACCCACCGTGTGAGCTACAGCCCTCACTGAGCTCCAGTACTTACCTGAGAGAGAGAGGGACAGAGACAGAGAGGAAAGAGAGATAAAGGTAGAGAGAATTACAAGGGAAGAAGGGATCAAGAAGTAGAAACAAGAGAGGACGAAGAGAAAGAGTGTAGAAAAAAGAAAGATAACGAGAAGAGAAGAAAAAAGAGAAAAAGAGGGTGCAAGGGGGAAAAAAGGATGTACGAGAGACCAGGAGAGAGGGAGAGACACACCAGACACACCAGAGAACAGACCGACAGAGAAATAAAGACAGAGAGAAGAGAGAAAGAGAGAAGAGGGAGAAACAGAAAAATAGAGACAGAGAGAGAGAGAGAGAAGGAGAGAGAAAAACAGAAACAGAGAGAAGAGAAAGAGAAAGGAGAGAGAAAAACAGACAGAAAGAAGAGAGAGAGAAGAGGGAAATCCAGAAAAATTGCATCAGAGAGAGAGAGAGAGAGAGAGAGAGAGAGAGAGAGAAAGAAGGAGAGAGAAAAACAGAAAGAGAGAGAGAACGAGAGAAAGAGAAAAACAGAGAAAAAAAATAAAGACAGAAAAGAGAGAG
>JBBPCZ010160075.1:0-17681 GCA_037974445.1 Brycinus macrolepidotus
CCTCATTAAATAAGATTTGATTCAGGTGATCACTAATCAGTACCTCATAAAGCAGAATGAGGTGCTTGTGTAGGAATGCTGATTAAAAAATAAATTGCAGTGGCCTCTTATGATTTTTCCGGAGCTGTATCAGTAGAGCGGAGAAGCATGAGGGTCCACTTGACTACCTGATCAGTCAAAATCAAATAAAGTGGATAATAAATGTTTTCTTTAACTATTCAGATGTAGTGAAAACTTTATTCAAGTTTTATCCCCTCCTCCCCATTCCCGTCTTCATCCCCCTGCTCCACCTCAGCAAATCACTTCTGACTGTACAGAAGCTGGGGACAAAATTCTAGTTTGTCTTTCACCTAGGGATGTAAAGTGTCACGTGCCGACACTGTCCCCAGCTTATTTCATCACTGTAAACTATGACTGAAGAAGGAGCTTGCAGAGAGCTGGGACTGTATTCATATGTGAGTGATGTAAAGACCTTATATTCCAGGGCTGTTTTAATGTGGGCAGTACATTACTTTTCAGTCAAGTGTGACTACTTCTGCTTTGCAATTCCATTCAGTGTAATTAAATAATTAATACATAATAACATATTTACACAGACTCAAGGTTTGACACAATTATTATTTTGTGACTATCATCTTTGTAGTCTAAATTACTGGCACAGAAGTGCTGTGATGTAATGTTTAGTTCCTGTTTTGACTAATAAACAATCCTATGCTTCTGTGAAAAACACAATCACTCTTTTAACTATGTAAATGTATGCATGAGCATTCGAGGATTTGCTTCCGAAAGCTATCTTGGTATTTTCACAGGTTGTACATAATGCAGCAAAACTGAAGGGACTCAGACAGCTATGGGTACAGATTAGAGCACACAGGAGCTGTGCATTAGAAGTGCAGAGGTTGCAGGGAAAAAACTGCACAAATCCAGGAACCGAGAGTATGTGAAAATTTATTTTGTAATGCAGTGTGGACACTGTAAATGAGCAGTAAATTACTGATAAAATTACTGCCAGGGGACGAAGGGAAAATGTGTGATTTTCATTTCTTCTTTTCTTTTGAGAGATGCAATCGCGAAATGCTTTATATTGTTTGTGTTGTTATGTGCTTGCAATATGCCTTTGTTCATACCCTCTACAGCGAGCAGGCTAACTGAGCTCAAAGCTCATGAATGAGTAGTGGTGCTGAGGTGGAACTCATTAACCTGGTGTCAGGACTGCTTTGTTTATGCCGCTGCTGCCCACTGATGGGCTGGCTGCTTTGGATGTTGTACTCTAGTGCTGGCCACTTAATGTGAGAAGGGCAGCGTGTGAGTGTGTTTTGAAACAAAGACAGGTTGATTTGCAAGTGCAGGGCTGTTTTGGTGATAGGAATAATGATAGTACAGCACAGCATGCAGTGATGCTGAAAGCGTCATGGTTAAAAATGAGTCAATACTGACCTTGGCTGGTATGGAATGTTTCATTGCTCAGCATGCTGCACAACACTATAGCTAAAGCCAGTAATGCGTTGTAAGGGCTCTGAACTGGAAAGATTTCCCTGCTGTAAACACACCTGTTTCAGTTAAATTCTCAAGCCCTGTATCAGTTGTTTCAGCTGACTGATTTGTAGTGAACAGTTTTTTAAGAACAGCACCTTTGATTGTTGAGATCACTGGCAAAAATCTCTTGCTTTGGGGGGCAGCTGGTGGCCTGGTGGTTAGGGAGTTGCCCCTGCGATCGGAAGGTTGTGGGTTCGAATTCCAAAACAGCCAGTGGCACCACTGAGATACCCTTCAGCAAGATGTCGCCCCCTCACACTGCTCCCCGGGGGCCTTGCCGGTTCCTGCCCGCTGCTTCACTTGGTGAATGGGTTAAATGCAGAGAAAGAATTTCACACTGTTCACACTGTGTGCCGTGGTGTGGTGTGTACACGCGTGACTATAAGGGGCCACTTTACTTTTTCCTTTAATAAGGTTGGAAAACAAAAATCAAATCTTAAAGTTAGGTAGGAGAATCCTTGCTAGCACTAGTGTATTAGTGCACTCATCTCCTCAGCACTTGGTCGCCCACAATCAAGATGGCCCTAGTAATGTGACACATTTAAACCTCACATTAAACGACACCACAGTGTTTCACCCACCCACAGCTGTTTCTGCCATGCTCAGTTTTTCAGTGAATGCTTGGAAAGATACACAAGCTGAATCCTTTGATTTCTCACAAACAAAGAGTAAGACTCTCTGCCTCATTCTGATTATCCTACAAAATGGGACAGCCTTTAGTGAAATGACAGCCGAGAAATGCAGCCTCCCCGGCTGCGCCCATGGCTGGGAAACATATCTAATAACTTGCGTATTTGCTGTGGTTCTCCAGGGCCTGACTCGGAGATCCGTGCTTTATAGCATTACAGCTATGGTGACTGCGACTCAATTGCTGAGGTTGCCGTGCTACTTTCAGTGTACATTATGCAATTTGCTGCAGCTATTTTCCCAAAGGGGCATATTTAGCATGCAAGTCCAGCATAATAAGGAGTGTGATGTGAAAGGAATGTACAGGACAACAAAAGCCCAAGAATTTGCCCCCTGTTCCACTTAAAATCATGAGTCCAGAAAACTGGATGTCTTACGCACAAATCTCTCTCTCTCTATCTCTCTCTATTTCTCTATTTCTTTGTCTCTCTCTCTCCTTCTCTTTTTTCCCCTCTCTCCTTCTCTGTCTTTCTCTCTCTCTCTCTCTCTCTTTTCTCTCTTTTTCTTTATCTCTCTCTTTCTCTCTCTCTCTCTTTTCTCTCTCTCTTTCTCTTTCTCTCTATACCCAGTTTGTGATTTTCATTCATCTTCAGCCCATTCCAGGATCACTTCTCCATCTCTGTCTATCATGATTTGCCAATGCACTGTCTGTATGTGTGTGTACGCGTTTGTGTATGTGTGTGTGTGTGTGTGTGTGTGTGTGAGAGAGAGAGAGAGAGAGAGAGAGAGAGTCACTGTGGACCATCTATCTGGATCTAAATGGCTAATGACAGTATGACACATTTGTGGCATGATTCACGTAAAGGGCAATAGGTGAGCAGAATGCTAACTGCCGCTGAGTGCTGACCAATGTGCGGTGATGTGAGTTCACACCCTGTGCTTAATGCACTGACACATTAACTATTTATAATGGCATTAAGATATTTACTTTTCTCCTTCAATGAACTGCATTTACCTAAATCAAACAATACATCGTATTAGTCTGATAGCGAGTATATTTTTTTCTTTCTCATTGCTTGTCATGTATGAGTAAACTAATTGAACAGTAATAGTAATAGTCATAAATGGAAACGTTGAGGAATTTTGGCCCAGTCAGAACTGTTTTTTTTTTTCAGTCATGTTGGAGGGCTTCCAAGCATGTACCACCCAGGTCCTGCCAGAGCATCTCCGTTGGGTCTTGACTTTGACTTGGCCGTGCCAAAGCCTTAATTTGATTTGTTTTAACCTTTCAGATATACATCTGTGCTTCCAGTTGTCTTGCTGCATAGCCCAGCTGAGCTTCAGATCACAGACTGATAAACTGATATTTTACTGCAAGATTTACAAGCAAAATTCATGGTTCTTTCAATTATGGCAACTCATCCAGTCCCTGAAAGAACATCCCCATACTATCACACTACCACCACCATGTTTTACTGTTAATATAATGTTCTTATTGTGGAATGCTGTGTTAGTTCTATGCAAGATGTAACAAGACCCTTGTTCTGAAACGTGTTCAGGTTGTCCTTGTCTCATATTGATTTTTGTGTGACAAATATGTAAAGACAGAAGAAATCTGGAAGGAATTATAATTTTTTTTTGCCCTTTAGAAGATATGCTATAGTTTCGAAATTGTTTTTCATTTCTGTTGTCCATTTGGTTCCTGCAATGTGACAGGATCACTCCATATTTCAATAAAACCACTCCAAACTAATATCTCAGTTTGTAGGAACACTTTCTGTTTTTTTAAGAACCAAACATTTCTGTGCTTAAAGCCTACTGTGACTACGCTCTAGAACACTAGAGCTAGACACTCTAAACTAGCAAAACCAAGCTTGTCTGTGCAACACGCTAATATCACACAATTATAGGAGTTATTATACTGATGATTTTATCCACACCAGACTTCTGAATTTGAATTTAGTGGTTCTTTACATTTTAACCAAAAATGAGCACCTGTCACACTGCCAGGTCTATTTAATGGTGGGGGAAACATTGCATAACTATGTGAAATATTCCTTTGTGCAATGTGGAATCTGACCTGCTGTATGGAAGTATTATGAAAGGGAAAGGGAGAGAAGTTCTTGTTCTTTTACTAATGTGTGAAGTTGCCATCTTGCCCTCTCTTTGAGGACAGAGGGATGAAGGGGAAAGCTCAGTGTTTGTGTCATAGAGAGCTTCAACCATAATTACTCCTGCCTTTCTTCTGCCTGCCTCAGTTCCCTCAGGCCCCTCTGCTGCTCTAACTCTCTCAAACCCCTTGTTTCTCTGCGTCTCCTCTAGTTACAAAATAGTGCATAACGCAATGCCGCAATCTCGCCACTGTCTGTATATGCATCTGTATCTCTACAGTGCTCAAAATCACAGTATTCAGATTTGAACCAGGCATCATTTACATAGCTTTTTCTAACGTTTTACATTTTTGTAAGCAAGATGTGTGAGTGTGAAGAACCTTAAAGAGCTCACATATTATATAAGTTCTAAATCATTGATTTTTTCCTAGAATATTTATTTTTAAGAGTGTGTGTAGGAATGGCAGTTCTAAGGAAGTGACGATGGAATGTTTTAACAAAGAAATGTTACACTGAAATTATACTGTATTTATTAAATATATTACTAAATACATATTTCTCTAAGGAAGTTACTTTCCTCATCAAATGATGCAAATGATGTGCATTTGGCCTACAATTTTAGTTGATTATACAGTAGTAGGGTGTAGGGTGAGCGCATGAAAGGCTAATGTTTATTGCATAAACAGTGTTTCTCTGAGCTCTGAAAAGTGCTGTATTTAATTTACTTCATTCAAATGTGTACGCCATTTCCACATAAACTGGACGTATTACATCAACACAGTTTTGTCATTCAGTTTATACTTTTGAAGGGAACTGTTAATTTTACAGCTTACAGTGCTATTCTAAAGAACTGCATCAAACTATGTGGCTGCAGTTTGGGGAAGCCCTTTTCTGGTTCAGCAATGGGGCAGCTGGTGATGTAGGGGTTAGGGTGCTGCCCCTGCAATCAGATAGTTGTGGGTTCAAATCCCAAGACTGCTAGTGGCACCACTGAGGTACCCGTGAGCAAGGTACCGTCCCCACACACTGCTCCCCGGCCGCTGTGTTCCTGACTGCCCGCTGCTTCACTTGGTGATTGGGTTAAATACAGAGAAAGAATTTCGTGCTGTTCACACTGTGCGCTATGGTGTGTTCACGTATGATAAAAATGGTCACTTTACACTTTACAATGACAGTGCACCTATGCCTGAAGTGAGTTTGATAAAGAAATTAAGTTTGATGTGGAAGAGCTTCACTGGCCTGCACAGAGTCCTAACTTCAACATCTTCAAACTCCTTTGGGATGCCAGTTGTGAGCCAGGACATTGATGGCAGACCTCAGTAATGCTTGATGGAAGCAAATCCCTGCAGCGCTGCTCCTAAATCTTGTGCAAAGCCTTTCCAGAAGAGTGGAAGCTGTTTTAATTGCTCCATATCAATTGTGGCCCGCTCCACATTACTTGCTGTTTTGGAAATGTGCATGTGATTTTTGTCTGGAAAATTACATTTACCAGTGATATTAATATGTCGCTGTACATACCACTCCATGCACATCTCATTTTAAATGCTGTACATGCTATTAATACTCACAGTATGTATAATGTAACTGTACAAACTAGATCTAATTTTTGAGTGCCTGTTATATGGTGGTATTGTTGATACCCTTAAAATCCATGCAGATATTTACTGAACAAATAAAGATTTTGAGTCTGACTAGCAGGATAGGACAGAGATCAGTTTACTAAGAAAAAAAAAAAAAGATGAGCAACAGATGCACACAAGCAAGCAGCAGTGTGGTGCTAAATAATGCTACTTCTCAGAAGAACCTTTCCAGGTTAAAAGCTTTTTTCGTACTGTTTTGAGAGACAACATGTAAACATAAGGAACCTCCAGATAATGTAAATTCTTTATACCAAATAGAAAAAAGTTTTTCCTAGAAGCATATGTCCAAGTTACAAACACTTTGTTTTCAAGAGCACGGCCTAGGAAAGGAGCTGCTTTCTCCGAAAACCCTTTTTCTTTCATACCATCCTTTATTCTTCCAGTGATAGAGACAGAGGACCTGATTGTAGGTACTTCAGTGTCTGTTAATGTATTCTTTCTGGCCTTCTTATTTTCTGTGATGGCGGGAGAAAGAAACAAACCTCTCAAGATGTTATGAGCACACAAACACCACTCTCACACTTCAGCCCTTCAACTTTCTCCTGCCTCAGCAGATTCTGCTCATTTTAACCTGGGAAAATCAGTTCTTTAAAATGGTGTGACAATATGTTTGTTTATTTAAGTCTAACATTAACCAATCGTTTTCAAAACCCTAATAACGTAACTTAGAAATTTTACCATTTGAACCTATGGAATATAGGGAAAAAATGACTGAAATATTCATAATTCCATAATCTACTTGGCAAAAAAAACAAACATAAAAATAGATCGTCTATTGTTCAAAGGCTATAGTAAATTAAGGGATGAGAATGATTTTTTTATTATGCATTTTAGAATGTTTATGTATTTCTCATTTTAAATGACTTATCCTCAGTGTCTTTATAAGCAACAGCCAAAGGAAATTGTGATTAGATATCATATAAATTAAATAGAAAATGAAAAAGTGACATTAATCTCCTCCCAGCCATTTCTTAGAGTGCAGTGAGTAAGACTTTTTTTTCCCGTGACATTTCATTAAAATTTAAAATGATTTCCCACCATTAACCTTTTAACCAATATATCAAACTTCAGCTCGGGTTGTCATCTTCACGGGGCAGCTTTCACATTTAAAACTGGCGACTGGACAGCTGGGGTATAATGGTTGTCATTATTATTATTTTTTAATCCTTTCTTTCTTTTGCCACTTCCATGTCTTTCTCCTATGGTGATTTTTAAAGCCTTGTTAGCTCTTGACCTGTGCTGTTTTCCCATGATGCCATTGCCATTGTTTGTCCCTTATGCTATCCATCTTACCCTGCTCTCTGTTGGGTGGGGATACAGTGTTATTCCCCTTACTTTGCTGCACCAACTGTTTTAAATCTGCACTGACATTTAATTACATTCTGGATGTTTATTTTAACATTTTTCAATTTAAATTAAACAAAAGCCCTTATCGGACATCAGCCTTCATGTAGCTCAACTTGTGGTTTTCTCTCACTTTCTTCCTACTGCAGAAATATAGTCACAGTCACACACGTGTGATCAATCGATCATAACTCTCAACCTCCTCCTTCTCCACATACCCCCACAGCATGACTCAGGCTGGACACCCATTTGTCTGACATTTCTACAGTCAACACAGAACCCAGCAGCTCTGCCAGATGTGGGCAAAAGCACTACAAGGCTGCAGTCGCTGCGTGACTCCTTGATCACCTTGTGTCAAGCATTACCCCAATTTCTTCTTCAGATCAGGTTCAGATGAAAAAAAAAACATCTGGAAGGGTGTAAATGTGGTGCTCTATACGGTTAGTTAGACCTGGTGGAGAAGAGAACACATCCAAATATTACGTTTTCACAATTTTTATAGCTGAATTTGGTGTCTCTTCTCCTCCTATGGTTTTTGAAATATGGGCATGGTTCCAGCGTCAAAACGTCCATTAATATCCCCTTCAGATGATCAGGGGCCGAGTATTGATAATTTAAAAAATCGATTTTTTTGGTCGAGTCCCCTCTGTAATATATGGGGAGGGACAGGAAATGGTTGAGTTGCCTGACTTCAAGACACTAAAGCTCAGGCTAGTTATAAAACAAATGTGTGTCACTGTTTGTTGTGGTTTAATTAAAAATAATCAGCCCTTGAACCTGGCCAAAAACTGATGAATGTTACATATTTTCAGAACCTACAGTCCTAGTTCAGCTCAACCAGGACAGATGCAGAAGTACATTATGCTCAAGAGCACCACACACCCAGCGTTGTCTTTTCCAGTATGCGTCTGTCCCTTCTCTCCCTCCTTTTCCAGTGTCATGCCTTGAACCGAGCATTGATGGATGGTGGTTTGCCTTAAATCCACCAAGGCTTGATATGTACCCCCTCATATACTCACAGGTATTTGGACCATAGCTCCCACATCTATAAGAGAACACCAGTCCTGGGAATGCCCCAGTTCTTCACACTGCCAACAGGTTTGCCCAGACTTCGGACTTCACCTTGGCTCTGGTGGGATCTGTGTGGAGGCAAGAGAGAGAGAAGAATCAAATGACTGAGTTAACTTCTCCACAGACGCATCTATATAATGATGCATAAAATGAAGCATAGAGCCATCCAGTGTCTGTACTATCCTGCAAAGCCTGTCCCAGTCAACAGTAAGTGCTGTTATTGTGAAGGTGAACCACAGCTCATCCGACACGGTTTGGTTGAGCCTCTTAATTCTCTGATTATTCTTGAAAACTGCTTTTAACTTTGTGGTAATGGTTTGAGAAAGAATCTTTCCTATTTCAACGTGACAGTGCACCCACACCCAAAAATAGATGGCTAAACAAATAGTCTGTTACAAACTTGACAAACTCGAGAGTCCTGACACCTAATCCAACACTTTTAGGACCACAAAATACCACAAACAACACCACAGAAGTTGACTTGAAGTTTTTCTGAGTTTTAAGAAATATTACTTTTGTTAATCAAAAACAAACTTTTTCTGTGTTGTTTAAGTCAGTGTATTTATTTGACTTGAATAAAGGTATCAACATTGCTTTGTACCAGGCAACGTAATGTAGGTCAAACTATTTTTTTAAAGTGTAACCTGAAAATGGTGTTATAATAAAAAAAAAGTTAGCTTTTGGCCTGCCTCAAATTTAGAGTTAATTGAACTACAAATAATACACTAATATAAATAATAATGGTGATAAACAGTGATTTGTTTAAAAACACATGAACTTGTTATAAGTTCGGTTAACTAAGATATCACAGCAGTCTGGGGACTGACATTAAAAATTCCATTTTTTTTACAGTGTATAGCGAGCTTAAAATTTCTGAAAATTTCTTTCTAATTGTTTGAAACAATGGCACTCCTTACAGGGGAGGGAATTTAGATTTGGATACAAATTTTCTTGTCCAGAAGTTTGAAGTATAATGTCATGGCACTCCCATCAACTTGAACTCTTCCATTTGAGACTGGCAGGTCTGGCCAGGCTCCACCCTCTCTAAACCACACACCTGCAGCTTATTTCTGGACTCTTGCATGAAGGACCACAACTGCTCGCTTTTGAAATACTTTAAAACGCAGACAAATGTTGAAAATAGTGCTTAATTAATATAAAAGGAAAATGGGACTTTCATGCATTAAATAAAATATTTATGGCCATGAACCAAATTCAGTTTTAGTCTGATGTAAGTCTGTAAAACTATTAGTCGCATTGTGCATTAAAATATGAATTACATCTCTTCTTAATGATGAAGTACTTATGACTTTCAGGACCATGGACAGCAGCTGAAATCACACACGTCAGTTTCTAGTCCTAACAGGCAACGGCACTGCAGACTTCAGCATTTCAGCTCATCAGCTTATCAGCAAGACTGTCATGGATTGAATTCAGAGTTTTAGATGAGAGAAAACGTTTGAAAGGCACCCAGTTTGACATGCCGGGCTTAAAGACATAGTTCAGTCAATAATGTTGATGAATGAAAGTGCCAACTAATTGGCAGCTAAAAGCTTCCATTCATTGTTAGCATATTTCCTTGAGCTGCTTCTTTAAAACAGGCTGCTTTTTTGTTGTTATGCCTTTAAGACCGATATGTGCAAATGATGTCTGCTCTAACTGGTTGCCCTTTATTGAGCCTCTTTCATAAAGCAGTACACACGACATCACTGTGACTGGGTGGGCCTCAACAGCTGTAGGCTCAATAAATGGACATATGAAATGGCGCTGGCTTTTGTGACATCACAAAAACAGTGAATTCAAAATGATCTCACAGCTTACACTCTTAAGAGGGTTTGTCGGTTCAACTTAGCAAGCATCAAGTACTTTAACAGGCTTTGTTCAACTCTCTTGAATCTCTTGAATGAAACAATACAAAACAAAAGTTTAGTTTAGAACAATAATAATGTCACATCAGTTCAAAACACTTCACTGACATTAACGTGTATTCTGTTCCACTTTCCACAGTGTAGTTTCGGTGTATATAACAGCGGTTTGTGGAGTAAATGGCAAACTTCAGATTTTACACACTTACATCAAACTATTTTATGTGAAGAAAGTGAAGGCAGTGTTTGTGGTGATAAGGGTCTTGTGCGAGGGGAACCACATGTCTGAGAGCAGTGAAAACACTGAGGTGTACAGTGACCACTTCAGCACCACGACTGGAAACCACTGCACAGACTGGTGCTCATTTCATCCAGCATACAGGTGATCACGTGACTCCTGGAGTTTGGCTGTTTTTCCGTGCTAAAGAGTTGCTGTGAATTCCTCTTGATACATGAGCACGAGCACCCCCTGTAGCTTACATCACCACTCTGAGGGAAGAAACACCTTTAGCTCACAGGACACAGGGGTTTTATACAGCAGGCAGAAATGTCGAATAATAATAACAAAACTCCTCCTCCTCCTCCTCCTCATTATTATTATTATTATTATTATTATTATTATTATTAGTAGTAGTAGTAGTAGTATTACACCATCATTATTATTATTATTATATTGTTATTATTGTTATTATTATTATTATTATTAGTAGTAGTAGTAGTAGTAGTAGTAGTATTACACCATCATCATTATTATTATTATTATTATTATTGTTATTATTATTATTATTGTTGTTATTATTATTATTTTTTATTATTATAATTATTGTTGCCATTATGATGATGATGATGATGATGATGATTATTATTATTATTGTTGTTGTTTGATGTTGTTGTTGTTTAGTTGTTGCTGTTTATTGCTTGTTATTATTATTATTTTATTGTATTATATTGCTGTTGTTGTTGTTGGTGTTGTTGTTATTATTATTATTATTTGGCCAAACTGTTTATTAGCCTAACTTGATGTTCCTGCAGTGAAGGCAGCAGTACAGCCCGCTGTGCAGAGAGCTGGTCAGTAGTCAGGAGTTTCAGGAGTTTCAGGAGTTTTAAGACAGACACTCTGCAGTAACTCAGGACTAATTAAAAGTAACAAGTGTGTTTACAGTAAAAAAAAAAGTCATGTCACATCCTTTCGTCACCATCGGCCCCCGTGCCTGTTACGCGTAATCAGAGATAGAGAGAGAGAGAAAGAGAGAGAGAGAGAGAGAGAGAGAGAGAGAGATACAGAGAGAGAGAGAGAGAAAGAAAGAGAGAGAGAGAAAGAAAGAGAGAGAGAGAGATACAGAGAGAGAAAGAGAGAGAGAGAGAGAGAAAGAAAGAGAGAGAGAGAGAGAGATACAGAGAGAGAGAGAGAGAGAAAGAAAGAGAGAGAGAGAGAGAAAGAGACAGAGAGAGATGTCGACTGGAGATCTAAGTGCCGACTGAAGATTCGCAACAAGAAGCAAAAGCCTCTCTGCGCGCCCTCCCCCTCCCCCTCCCGTCTCCCTGCGCGCGCTCCTTGCCTTTCTGGAGAGAGAGAGAGGGAGCGAGCGAGCTAGAGAGAGAGAGAAAGAGAGAGAGAGAGAGAGAGAGAGAGAGAAGGGGAGAGCGATAGAGGAAACACAGAAAGAAAGGAGAAAAAAGGCTCGAGATATATACACTAATCTGAGGCGTCTGGAAAGCTGACTGGTGCAAACTGCGCCAGATAGAGCCCGAGAGCCCGCAGTTGCCCCCCCACCCCCACCCCACCCCCCTCCTCCTCTGCCCCCGGTTCCACCGTCGGCATCGCTCCACACCTCCGTCCGGAGGAAGAGCAGCGCCCGGACCAGGCGCGTCCTCCGCGTCTCACGGTACGTAACGTCTTTCCTGCACTTGTTACTGGTGCACTGAGTTGGGCTTCACGAGGGGACGCGATGCAGGCGCGTGCGCCACGAGCGTGGAAATGGACTATGATGTTTACGGTGCGACCACTCTGGTAAGAGTGGTCCTACTGTGGTCCTGGTGTGTGTTTCCTAGAAAAGCCAACACACCCTCCACGATGGTCTTGAGGAAGGGCTTGATGAGTGTGTGTGTGTGTGTGTGTGTAAGTGATTCAGGTGAATGTTTCTTAGGGAAAGCCAACACATCGTCCTGCAAGGGTTTGAGGAAGGGCTTGATGAGTGTGTGTGTGTGTGTATGTGTGTGTGTGTGTGTGTGTGTAAGTGGTTCAGGTGAATGTTTCGTAGGGAAAGCCAACATATTGTCCGCCATGGTCTTGAGGAAGGGCTTGATCAGCATGTGTGTGTGTGTGTATGTGTGTGTGTGTGTGTGTGGAACAGGCAGCGCTCATGGAGTTCCCCAACGATTCCCTGGGCTTTGCTGACCCGAGGTGCCTCTACAACGACTCTCTCTGTCAGGGGAACCTGACCGACCTGTTCCCCCACAGCGTCAGGGTCACCATCGCCGTGGTCTACATGGTGGTCTGCGTGGTGGGACTCGTGGGCAACTGCCTGGTCATGTATGTCATCATCAGGTAAGCTCAAAGCACCTGCCACGTCGCACCTGAAGCCCCTCTGAACACTCCCTCACTCCCTCTGTTCCCTGAGGGGGGACGGTTCAGGTTAGAGAGAGAAGCGTGATGATGTGTTGGTGGTCTGCAGTGTGGAAGTGCGCTCCAGTCAGGCCTTGTGGGATTGAACCTAGTGCGATATATAATATAATGTAAATGTAATATAATAAACTGTTCAGAGTGTGTATGTATACTATTTTTTTCTTATCTAACTTCTTCTTTTCTTCTTCTTTCTTTCTCTCTGTCTTTCTCTCTCTCTCTCTCTCTCTCTCTCTCTCTCTCTCTCTCTCTCTTTCTCTCCCTCTCTGGCCCAAACGGCTGTGTTTATGTTGCTTTACGTTGCTTTACTTTTTAATTCTAATTTTTTTTTACTCTCTCTCTCTTTCTCTCTCTCTCTCTCTCACTTGTCTCTCTCTCTCTTTCTTTCCCTTCTCTCTCTTTCTCTCTCTCCCTCTCTCTGACCAAAAAGGCTGTTTATGTAGCTTTAACCTATTTTACTTTTTCATTTTTTTTGTTTATTCTTTCTCTCTCTCTCTCTCTCTCTTTCTCTCTCTCTCTCTTATAGCTGTAACTTGCTTTACTTTTTGTTTACTCTCTCTCTCTTTAACTCTCTCTCTCTCTGTCTCCCCTTTTATCATTTTATTTTGCCTCAACAATTATTTTGTCAGCGGTTCAGAAGTTGCATTTTATGGCCACATGCTTATTCTCTTATTTCCCTCCACTTGAATCAGTTTCAGGATTTCTGTTTTTGTATCTCCTGCTGCCATGCTTTCATGAAATGTTTCAGCTATAAACAATTGGGCCAGTGGATGACAGTGCGTGTGTGTGTGTGTGTGTGTGTGTGTGTGTGTGTGTGTGTGTGTGTGTGTGTTAATGATATAACATTTGTGTGGTCTTAAATAGCTCTGCCATTTTCTATTCACAGCATTCACAGACTCCAGCTGCTGCATTTTTTGGCTGAGAGCTCACTGCCAATGAGGGCAGAGCACGCAGAGTGCATCTATTTTACTATTTCACTCTCAGTGAATTATTGTATATCTACAATATTCTCTTCTTCTTTCATTTCATTTCTCTTTCATTGCTGCAATTCAGTGCCCAGACCACATTCCAGTTCTTTATGGTGACATTCTTTATGGCCCTTCATTTAGGGAAGACTGGGGAGGGTTGTAACATGGGGTGAGTTTTTACACTCCCAGGTTCACCACTCAGAAGTAACTGACTTTGTCCTACATCATCTACATGATCAGTTCCTTTCTCCCTTAAACGAACACGTGTTTACGATGTTTTAGTGTAGACTAATAGGTTCGAAATCAGTGATTTTTCTGTTTGTGTTTTGCTTTAAATTGAAGAAGAAGATCTGTTGTGTCCTCCATAAAGGGGCAGGCCTTCTCACTGGTTCCATGAAGTTGTAGAAGTTGATACCCCCCCCCCCCCCCCATTTTTATCAGTAATTTATTTTTTAATTGACTACAGTAGATTCTCTTCTTATCCAAGGTAATTTTATTATATGCAACAAAGGCGCTACAGAAAAAATCTGCATACTTTGGAGTGAGGCTTTTGGTTGAACTAGGAACAGTTCAAATAACAGTTCCTTAAATAACAGTTGAAAGTTATTTTAAATGAAAAGAGCCAAAAGAGGTTCTTCTAGGGCATTTGTGGCACCTTTATTTGTAATAGGATCATACACTGTGAATCCATTTGAAGTTGGAAATGTACAATTCTGACATTGATTGTCAGTGATGACACGGACATATCTCTGTCTGAACTTTCCATCTGGTGGTGTTCATATGTCCTCCACCGGCGATGATTAATGAGTCATTTACGCAGTTAGCAATGAGTTATGAGTGACTAATCAGTCAGCAGTGCACACTAACTGCTCAGTCCGGTTCCTTTGTCTCACTCCCATCCAGGCCCCCTCTCCATCTGCCTGCCTGGTTGGAGGCTGTGAACTTTTTCACTCATCTTGTTTCCTGAGTCCATGTTTGTGCTTACAGAGGAATTGTATTATTTGCTTGGCTTCTGTTAATGAGCAAGCTCTGTGCTCTCTCTCTCTCTCTCTCTCTCTCTCTCTCTCTCTCTCTCTCTCACTCCCTCTGTATCTCTCCCTCCCTCATACCCTTGTTTTTTTATATATGTGTTTTTTTACTCCAATTATTCCACTGTCTGGGAATGAGTTGGCTAGTCTGATTATTCACAACTTTTCAGGTGTTATAATGTGTTCTTAAAACATATGTGGACTTGTTGTCTTGTTCATTTACTGAGCGTTGGCTTTGAGTCTCATATAAGAGAAACATGGATGGTAGTGCTAAGATGCTAATTGACTTATCTACGCTCCACTCACAGATGTGCTTGCTTGGACAAGCTTTACAGAACAAAATTCTGTCTATCATGTCAAAAATATGTAAATTATTCACATTGGTCAAAACCTGCATTCATTTCCCCCCCCTGAATGTTTCTGAATTCTCTAAATCAAGAGGTTATACCTACAAATGAGTATGCTGATACAGATTTTAATTTCACAGCACATCAATCCGGAATCTTTAAGAAGTGGTGACCTGTTTGGAAACTGATTTGTCCATACTTTGTCCAAAAGTGTGTTCTTTCATAGCGGCTAATTTATGCAACTTTAACACTCAGTTTAATTTCAAATGGTAGTTTTCTTGCTTGCCAGTGAAAAATCACGCTATGAGGACAGATCAGATGTGACAGTCAAGCTCAAATTAGCATGGTGGTCATGATCATTCCCTGTGAGCCTGTGTTTTGATTAGCTCCTGCGACATAATCCAGCTTCGTAGAGTAGCATTTAAACTGGAAACTCAATTGAATTGGGTTTGGGGCATTTTTGCTTACCACAGGGTACAGTTTTCAAGAGCACTGTTTCTTTTTCCTATAGAGAAAAGCAGTCAAAGATCCCAAAATGGGCATGACACTGGCTACAGCATCATGCTTGACTTTTAGAGGTCTACCTCTACAGCAAATGAAAGAAAGCTTTTTTCAAATGTGCTGACAAATGTCACTGGATCAACACAGACCTAAAGTATTTGTGCCTCCAGGGGAGTGGCCTATATCTTACATGACATGTGCCCCAGTTTTTGTTGGCTGCTGTTGCTGGAAAGTGCATTCAGATACACACACTGACTTCTCCTTACTGTGGCATAAGCTTTTCTGCTTTTTCCTGAATGCGACTCGAGTAGCCTTAGCGCTTGTATCTGCAAACAACAGATGAGAGTATTGGAGATTAGACACTGAGATGGGTTTAGGTTGTTTTTTTTTTGGTGGGTAGCAGATGTAGAGAGATTTCTGGCTATTGCGTAATTGTGAAGGTTGAAGGATCAAAGCGCTTTATTCGCTAATGGCCTATTGTGGCTTCCCCATGCATCCGTTTCCGTTCGCTTTTTCCGTAAGCAGGCTGTGGTACGAGAGAATTTTGGGCCTTCTCATCTAAAATAGGCTGCTCTAGCCAAGGCCCATCAGATCAATATGTGAAGCTGTAGCAAATTCGTCCTCTGTCTTGCTGTGCAGCCAGGTCACTGCATTACATGGGGAAGCAGAATATCAGGCAGCTTGTCAGCGTTAGTTCCACCGCACCAAGATTAGTGTGACTGCTTTTGCCTGGCATGATAGGGTGTAACTTTTGTAGCAGCAGCCAGAGCTTGTCTGCTTTCGTTTGGAAGTGCAAGCCTCACTTGGGACTTTGGTACCGAGGCAGCTTTTTCACGTTAGGCAAGTGGATCTAAACCAACCTAAATGTTATGTAAGAAATGTGCAAATGCTCCATCGTTTTTCAACCTACTCTCCATCTGTCGCATCTGTCACAAAGAGTTCATTAACATGAACGCTAAATTCTACATGTTTCTAAGACGTTAGTGACAGAAAAGCTATTGTCTTGTAAAAGAACCCAAGCGGGCTAAAGTACTTGCCTTCTGGCTTACTAATATCAACTTGTTGTGAGTCAACAAGTTTGCTGTTCTTTTAGTCTGTACAAGCGTAAATATCCATTTAAATATCTCTTTGTAACAGAACTTTAAGTTAAATATATATAAATAATGCTATTAAATTTAACACCAAACCAAACCTTAACTTTAACCCTAAATGTAAATCTAACCCCCGTTGTTTCACAAGTTTAACAATTAAAGAACATGTAGATAATCCATAGGAGATCATCAGGATAAAGTGTGACCAGTTTTTGTCCCTGTATTTAGAAAAGAACAGAAAAGTTCTTTAACATTGGTGTCAATCAGTAGGAGCTTCAGCATCTGCTCAATAGCTTCTATTATAAGGACGCATCGAAGAGAGATGGTCTGGGCCACATGCGGCCACATTCTTATAGCAGTGTGCATGCGAATGTGCCCGGGACGACACTGAAGGACTGATATTCTCGGAGTAAGCAGATGTACATACTCATTCACGCCAGTGGCGTCATATTAAGGTATTGGTTTGATTTCTTTTTTTTTTTCTTTAAAGTACCAGCAGACTAGGCATGGGAAATGCATTACTTCCTCCCACCAGTTAAAAATGCATTTGGTCTTTGCAAACAGAAATGATGTACATGTTTATTAACATATACAGCAGGGAAGTGAGATCCGATCACAAGTGGTCACTCGGAACACATTTGGAGACTCATTCTAACGGCAGGTGTGAACTGACATAGAGCTGCCCACTTGGGATCTGCTCGCCCAATAGGCATGTTGAATGCCATATGTGAACAGGGTCAAAGTAAAATTATTGTAAAGAGATATATGGACAGATGTATTGGGACACACCTCTTACTTATTGAATCCAGGTGGCCCCTTACTTCCTGTGAAGGGCAATCTTAATGCTTCAAAATACCAAGACATTTTGGACAACGCCATGCTTCCAACTTTGTGGACCCAGTTTGGGGAAGAACCTTTTCTATTCCAGC
>JBBPCZ010160094.1:0-17676 GCA_037974445.1 Brycinus macrolepidotus
TATAAGTATGTGAGTGAACACATACAGGGAATCTGATTCCGGTCGATGGTGTCTCTCAAGCACAACAATATGTAAAGATACAATGAACAATATACTGAACAATATAATACACAATAATATACAATCTACAATATAGCTTTTTTCATAATCAGATACATATTAATTATGAATTAAAAGCTAATAAAGGCTTTTATAAACTAGAAAATAAATAATTAAAAACCAAAACCCTCATCTGTTCCCAAAGAAAGCTCATGAGAAATACCAGAGAACAGCACAGGGAGGAATATGTAGTGCCTGACACTGGAAGTAACAGATATACAAAAGTAGAGATTTGTGAGAGATGGATAGAGAAAATATCAAACGAGATCGTCTGCAAACAGCAGCCCACTTTCGTGGTCACACCACATAACCTGTGACTGAGAATTTAATTCTAGCACTGAATAACTGAATACCAGGTCAAGTATGATGTGTTTTCATTTTTTTTCCTTAGTTTTTGCCCCGTGGATAGGATGATTTACTAATGCCTACAAACAAGCTTTAAACATCACTACCCAGGTCACTAGATTTAATAGTAATGAAAATATATTGGCAAGAAGATTTGCTGGTAATTTCTCTATTCATGCTACATAAACAAAGAGCAACTGTTGTATTCTAAATAAAAGTCATGACTGAATTGACACATTTGACAATTTAATTTTTAAACGTTACATTAATTATTTTCAACAAATAATACGGCATTGCAAGGATGAATAATAGTGTGGGCAAGAAGTTGTAAGATGTATCTGTTTCTGGAATTGTGGTTATAC
Source organism: Brycinus macrolepidotus (assembly GCA_037974445.1). Taxonomy (NCBI): domain Eukaryota; kingdom Metazoa; phylum Chordata; class Actinopteri; order Characiformes; family Alestidae; genus Brycinus; species Brycinus macrolepidotus. The sequence goes on from JBBPCZ010160094.1 coordinate 807, forward strand.
AAAAAGAGCCAAATTTGGACACAGTTGAAGTGCGATCACATACTGCATTTAACACAATCATTTTTCACCGTGAATAATGAATAATATGCACATGACCGCATTGTGATTTCTGCTAAATGTTTGTATAAAAGGAAATAAAACGGTCAGTAATGGCTGATCTGATCAAAAGTGGTGTTTTGGTGCTCTGGTCTGTGGAGCGGATATTCTCCTTGTCGTAATTCTTCCCGTACGCTTTGGCGTCATCGGCAAGTTTTCGCCACGTCCCTGAGTAAAATCTGAGTCAGGCATGGGTGTGGTTTTGCCTTTGTTTCATTTTACGCTTACAAACAAAACAGAGGAAGCATGACTGCAGCAGACTGGGCTTTTTGCATGTTGTATCTTTTGTTAAGTACATGCTTCTAAAGTTTCCTTTGCTTTCTAACGATGGAGTCACATCCTGTGATGGTTTAATCAGGAACTCCCAAACTATTCAGCAAATTTGTGTGTTAAGAATCACTCAGTCTTTTGTTCTTTACTTTTCAGCACTCATGAATGCTTCCAAAATGGCCAGAAGGTTTCCCTGATCTATGTGCCTGTTTTTGTTACTGTTATATTTTCATCCTGCTCAGTCCGGCCCGTTATTATATTTCAGTTACAGTTTCGTAGAACAGTTATGCCAGTAATAGTCTGTGGTTGGGTTTGGGGAATTCTACATCATGTCAGTCTTCGTTGGTTTACTTAGGTGCCAAATGGATCGTATAACTTTTTAATCATTTGTTTGAATTCTTTAAAAGGTCTAAATTAAGCATAACTCATAGGGAGAGTGTTTAAGGTCCACTGAGCTGGGTCATTCATGCCAAACAGACAAGCTAGTGTTAAAGACTCAGAGAGAGACAGGGTGGAGACATGTGGTCAGTTAACTCAAGCCCAGTCGACCTCAACCTCGGTAGCAGGGATGCTGTTAAACAGACCCTTCCTTATAAGAGCTCCCTCACAAACAAATAAAGCCTTGCATGGTAACGACCCCGTCTAAGAACTAAAGTCTAACCCACTAGCTTGAGTCCTATAACTGCTAATGTTAACTGACCTTGGGAATCGTGAATCAAGATGCTGTACTCATTTTTTTTACTCTTAAAGGGTCTTTTAAAACATTTTATTAGAGATTATTATTAAGTCTGTGGCCTAATGACCTGTGAACAGTGCCCAGACTTAAGGGAGTGGATTTTTTTTCCACAAAACGTGTCTTGGCGTGACCGCAGTGTGTGATCACAGTGCATCTCATATTAACATTTAGTTTGCTACGGCTGTAGCTAATCACACAGGCATTTGATTCACTACCAATAATTTACACCTGGTTTTAATTTCACATAAAGCTGGATACTGCTAGAAAATCAAGTGGCATATGTAATCAGTCAGACTTCTATTATCATCCTATATCTTACTTTTTAAACAGTAGGGAACTGGTGTACTTTAGCATTCAGCAAAGTCAATACGGACATCCACATTTTGAGAATTTGTCTCATGCTTCTCTAATAACTGTTAACACTTTGATCTGAATCTGGTTTTCGCTGCAGTACCAGCCCTTATTATCTCTGGCCTCATGCTGTCCTGTATTTGACATCTAATACATGATGAGAAGAATAAGTTTAAGTAACACCAGTTGTGTTGCAGGTAAGGTTCATTAATACTATTATCCAGGTCAAAAGTGCCTGTCTCAAATATCTCACATGTTCAGTAGTGTGATTTATGCGATTTAATACCATAAAAACCTTTTTTTTTAATATGACACATGAGACATGGTAGGCGCAGATATATTTTGATACTGTATGTTTGATCTCGTGTGAGATATGCAGCTGTTTGTTGAGATAGGAAGGCAGTGAGTGCTGGAAGATGTTGTCTGGTTTTGAAAGAGGATGATAATTTTTCACCACCCCCTTAAGCTGGAGGCAGAGCACGGCCTCCTGAGTGGCCGAATGTGTGGAGAGAGATAGTAGGAGGCGGGGTTGGATGGAGGATGTGAGGTTGAATGAGTGCAAGGGGGCAGGAGGAGGGAGTGTTTCTGCTCGGTCTTCTGTCATGTGTTTCCTTCCCAGCCGAACAGCAGGGAGCCCTGTGCGCGGGGGCGCTAGAGGAGGACGGAGAGATAAGAAGTGTTAGGACAGGAGCAGTGGCTTCTGCCGCAGGATGGGCAGTCTGGTCTGGTCTGAAGAGACCACGCTTGCATGCTGAACGCCTCACATGGATCACCTCATAGAGACATGCACTCTCTACCAAACCATCGCTTGATTTTCTTTCGTGCTTGCTGCTTTCTGTGATAAGCTGGAATGAACGTACGGAGGGTGAGTCATTCAGAGCCGGTGGATACGTTGTTTCCCTGGTTCTTTATTCCTTTGCACAGCTTCTTCAGTTGTTATTTTCTTTCCTTATTAAAAAAAAAAAAATGTACTGATGGTTCTGCGCAGGAGGAACCCTTGTGGGCAGCCCAAGACGACGAGCACTAGATCCAGGGATTCAGGCTGAGATCCCAAGACCCCTCTGGGTGAGTGGGAGCTGAGAGGAAGGGAGGCATGGCAGCCAAGAAGGGGAAGTCAGGGCTTCCGCAGGCTCGGGCTGATCTATCAGCCTACCATAGTGGCAGCTCTGGTGGTCATGTTCCAGTGCCCACCAGGCTAAGCAAACAGAAGTCCCTGACCAACATTTGCATGCTTACAGACTCGGAAAAAAAGATGCAACTGTTCCAGCACAAGTGGTCAGACGACATGATCAAGACTGGGGCAGCTCAGAACAAGGCAAGCAAACCCAAAGATGCCCAAAGAGGTGGCACCCATTGGAATGGTCCACTGTCCAAGAATATTTCCAAATCGGAGCATTCCCTCTTTCAGGGGAAGCCCAAAGGCTTTAGTCCACTTGTGACACCTTCTAACCTTGCCAAGCCCAGTCGGATTCCCCGTGGTCCTTATGCTGAGGTCAAACCCCTCAGCAAGGCTGAAGAAGAAGGAGACAGTAAGTCAGACAACGAAATCCAACCCAGCAAGACTAAGTCTAATTTCAGAAAGGCTGTGAGTAGCACCTCCGCCGCTCCCGGAGGCTGCGATGGGACGTCTGAAACAGAGGAAGGGGACAAGAGCTTTCTAAAGGTGGATCCCGAGCTGGTGGTGACTGTGCTCGGTGACCTGGAACAACTTCTCTTTAGTCAAGTACGGGGTGAGTAACACCAAGACTTCATAATCTGTTTGAATTGCTGCGAAATGACGGTGCTTTCTGCCAGACTGGGATTACATCAGCACCCCTCATCTCCAAAGCAAAGCCCAGCCCTTCTCTGGCTAAGCTGCACCTCAGTTTTTGCCTCTGCTGCTCAAACAGCCTCTCACTCATTAATTTTTATTCACACTGAAACCTCAGGAAAACATGTTTTGCTTAAAATCGCCGTGTTATCTTTAACTACAACTTTAGAATAATGATTTTAATGTCTTCTTTTGTTTACAGTACTAGCTCATGCATTTCGTGAAAAGGTAGAGACTAATTCATGATTTAGTCCGGGGGACTGTGTTTCAGGGGCATATGAGACAGATGTTTGCATTGTTGCAGTAGTGCAAGGCTGACACACTGCCCTAGTGTCTGCAATTTGCATGTGTATTCGTTTAACCACTGTCCCTCTGGTGCCTCTCGTGCTATGCATTGGAGAAACAATGATCTCCAGATATACTATACCTTCTGTAGTAGCTTTTCAAAGGCTGGTGCACTGGCTATTCTGGGTATAAAGACATGACAAGACAACGAAGAACATATAAAACACGCACTTAATATTAAGGAAAAGCATCAGTTAATGGTGGGAAGTTTCTTTAGACCTATGCTAATGACACTGACAGATTGCCCTCTCTTTGTTTTCCCTTCTCTTTTCTCTTTTACGAGGGGACTTTGAGAGAGAATAATAGGGCTTGTCACACTCTTAGAGAAGGTTTGTGAGTCAGTAAAAGTCTTCAAAGACAAACAACAAAGCTGACACACATAAAATGCGCCTTTATGTTTTGCTGTACTTCATTACAATTTGTTTAACGGTTTGATGTCTCTGCAGTGTGATGCTCAGGTACCACCCTAACTGCACACTGATGTGTGAGTTTATTAAATGTTTTGCTAGTTAGATATGAGTGGGGTAAAGATATGAGAAAATGAGATTCAGTTTACTCACTACAACCATTTTTCCTCATTCCCCCGGAGCTGATTCCAACCTTACTTTGTAGCGCTTGAGTAGAGAGGAGGAATAATTGAGAACGATATTAGATGTCTGAAAATACTTTATCAGTTTCTTATTTGTTTCAACCTTTTGGCCACTTTTGGCATTGCGGATTCCCTCATCTTTGACAGTCCAGTTAAGTGATATACAGACAGAGAATGGGTTGATCATGCACATGAGAGGGGCTGCTTTAGTGCTGTTTAGCCCTGAGCTGGGTTCTGGTTTTATTTTTTAGCCTGCAAAAGTATCCTAATAAATCAGTAACCACTAATCATCACTGTTTTACATTAAGTATTAAACCTGAACATTCAAATACGAAAACATATTTATTTGAGCATTTATGGTATATCAAAACATTATGATATGTTATGATAACTGGATCCTGAATCAACCAAGTCAGCCCAAGTATGGCAAACATGATAAAATCAGAAAACGCTGATATCAGTGTATTTGTATACTATTTGTGCCTTAGATGCTCCAAGGCATTAAGAGGTCCCATCACATCACAATATTTGTTGAGATAAAGGCAGTTAACTTCAACATGTGTGAGAGGTGCTTAAGATGTGACTTGACAGCTGTTTCTTAATTTATGTGTCGGTAAGAGGTTTACTGACTAAATCTAAATTTCCTAAAGTGAGGGTAAGGATTCATTTTAAACAGATCGGACTTCAGTGGATTTGAGGATTAAACATACATAAAGATAATGAAAAGATTTCTTTTTTAATTCCTTGAATACACGGCGCATTCACTTGTAATCGCCAGACTTTGCTCTTTCGGTGAACCACACAGAGGCAATGTACTAGATTTTTATCTCCTAACCTTGTTTAACTTATGTTTTTTTACATACACACAGACACACACACACACACACACACACACACATATGCAGACACACACAGTATATTAAGCAATAGCACTAGTTTCACATTTTTTTTTTAGTTGTCATTCAAGTAAAAAGTGCAGACTTCAATCTGTCAATGCAGAATGTAAATCATATGTAAATGTTGTAATTACTAAAGTTTGTGCAGTAGCAGGTCTGTATCTCAAAGGCTAATGGACATGAGTTCCGGACTCTGTGTGTGTGTGTGTGCGCGCGTGTGCGTGTGCGTGTGCATGTGTGTGGGTGCATATGTGCTGCAGCTTGCTTCCTCTTTAAAATGTTCTTAATCTTATTTCGACTGCCTCCGGCTGATTTAATTCTCTTTAGAGTCTCAGGGAGAAAATGTGCTCTTAAGATGCTCTATGTTATTATTATTATTGTTGTTGTTGTTGTTGTTGTTTGAAGCATTTGAAGCATTTGGAATAGGAAACAGGGATCAAGAGTAGTGTTTACATTTGTGCTGCCAAACTGAAGTACTCTACTGATGTTTTAATAATAATAATAAAAAAAAAAATAGAAGGCAGAGACTTGGTTGTTTATGACCAAATTACGAACCAGCTATGTGACAACATCACGTCGTGCCTCCTGCATGCTCTACCCAGGCACCTCACCTAAACCGCACAGCGTATTTCCTGTGTGTGAGGACGTGTCCGACACAGAGGATCTCCTGCTGTGTGCTACACGTGTGAGAAAGCAGCTCTGGACAATGTCCGTCCTTGATTCTCTGGACACTGTCGAGATTTCATCTGTGAAAATGGCTTAGGACAGACGAATTAGGACACGATGTGCGTGGGCAAACTTGAACAGCGCTTGTTATTTCAGAGGGTAGCCTATGAGACTGCAATAAGGTTAGTTTGTGGTTAGCTCTTCAGACTTTTATCTGAATTTCGCTATAACTCTGCAGTGCAGTGACATACATCTGATAATAATGGTGTGTTTTGTAATTGCTGATTTGTGAATTCTGATGTCTTCATCCCCTATAAAGCGTTACTATTAAACTCCAGAGACTTTTTTGACCACTCAAATGAATGAAACTAGAACCATGTTTACACTAGGCTTTAAAATGCCTTCTGGATGATCGGATCGCAAGTGAGCGGAGCGAGTATAAACGTCCATCAAGACCTGTTGTGATCTGATCACTCAAACTACGTGCCGAGGTGGTCCGGAACGCAGTAGTGTAAACTTTAAAGCGTTCTGATGCTTCCCCATCAAGCATCAAGGACATCACAGTAAAAATACGTCACGTGAGAGCATGTCAAAAATGGAGAAGAGCAAAGTAAAATAAATCGTTTGAAGCTAGCATATCATAAAGCCAAAGGCAACAGATAAAGACAAAAAGTCTGGATGGGACTGACTAGGTAACTTGCCCATTTTATGATGAGTTGGATGGAGTGTTGCCAGAGCGTCCATCATTTTGCCTTATGCGAAAAGATGTGCTGGATTCTGCTGAGAGTGATATCTCCAGCTGTACAGCCTACTGTTTAAAATAATGAAGATATTCTGCAGGTTTGTTTTTAACAATACTGTGGTCGCACATTAATATATTATACTGCAATTCTGATCATTTGATTGTTGTAAACAGAAATCTTCGCATTGTTGGTGTGAGATTAAAACCCATGTAAAAGTGAAAGTGACTTCGCCAGTAATGAAATCTGAACCCAAGTGGACAGCTGGACATTTCGGAGACGCATGAATAGACACCAGTGTGAAGTGCAATATGTCTCAGCTGTCCACTTGTGATCCAGTTGCTTAATCGTGAACAGTTTTATTTTCTCTTGATTTTGTGTCTTTTTTTTTTCTTTTCTTTTTTTTTTGCTAAGGGGCTGATTCCGATACAAATGGCTTCAAGATCTATAAAAAATATTAATGTGATTGCATGATTGTGTTCTTCTTAAGTTTTATTTTTATTATTCTTCTTCTCCTCCTACAGTTTTTAAAATATCGGCATGGTTCCAATTCAAAACATCCGTTAATATCCAGTGTGTTGTGTGCATATTCAGGTTTTTGATTGGTTGGTCAGGGGCCGAATATTGATCATTTAAAAAATCGACTTTTGTGGTCAAGTTACCGCTGTAATGTATTGGGAGAGAGAGCGGACGGCCAAGTTGCCTTTAAAATGTGTGCAAGGGAGAGAGTCATGGCTAAGGCAGCCAGAAAGGGACACGACGCAGAGACACAAACACGGAGCAAAACACACAGCAGACTCATAAACAGAATTCAAGCCGCTAAAGCTCCGGTCAGTTATAAAAAAGATGAGTGTTGTGGTTTAATTAGAAATAATCAGCCCATGAATGCGGCTACACGTTCAGCCGTCCTTATTTTTTTTTATTTATTTTTTTTTATAACAACTATGCAATCACACTTTGCATTTTTTTCATGGAAATGCATCTAGTTAGTGTGACTGATCACACTATTGTTTTATTTACTGTTGTTTTATTTATTGTTGTTCTTAAGTTTTATTATTATTATTGTTGTTGATGTTATTGTTATGGTTATTGTTTTTGTTGTTATTGTTATTAGTATCGTAGGTGGAATTTGGTGCCTCTTCTCCACCTGCAGTTTTTGAAATATTGTCATGGTTTCAATGTCAAAACGTCTGTTAATGTCCAGTGTTGTGCATGTATATTCAGATTTTTGATTGGTTGATCAGGTGCCAAGTATTGATAGTTTAAAAAATCTTTTTGTGGTCGCGTCGCCTCTATAATGTATATGGAGAGAGAGCAGATGGTCGAGTTGCCTTTAAAATGTGTGTTGGAGAGAGAGTCTGTGACGTCATGGCTAAGGTGGCTGGAAAGGGACAAAATGCAAAGAAACACAAACGTGGAACAAAACGCAAAGCTGACTCATAAACAGCTTTCAAGACACTAAAACTCGGGTCAGTTATGAAAAAAAAACGACGTGCGCCACTGTTTGTTGTGGTTTAAACAATCAGCCTCTGAATGCTGCTATGCGTTGAGCCGAACTTACCCATAAATGGCTTGGTAAGAGCCGGTGAATTCCTGCCCCCCATGGTGCCACGCTAAAGCCCTGGACTCTTAATCACTGTGGGTTAAAAAATGTGTTTATTTATGCATCTTTAATTGACTAATCCTCAGAAAATGATTAATGCGCCAGCACATCATGAGCTCACCACTGCTAAAACATTATCTTACTGTAAATACATAAACTCCACCTGGGACAAACTTATTGTGATTGTAAATATTAATACATGATTCGATTTTTAAATGTTTTTTCAACAAATGTTATTATAATACTAATGTGTGTTTGTTTAAGCTGAAGTTTTCCAAAAGCTTCAATATGTATGTTTGGGTATTTGTACAGTTAAAAAAGAAGTGTTTACAGTTAAAAAATAATCTGTTGTGGAAGTTGCAAGCTTTACTATACCATGTTTTTTATGAGTACTATGTTATTACAATACAAAATGTACCATGTATACCAAATATACTGTGTTCGTAAAAAAACGTTCATTAATTTTAGCTCTGCAAAATCAAGTTCATTTTTACTGATTTACAAATGCCATTCAGTGCTGTTCCTGGCTGTTCTGGCACCTTTGGCAATTTCAACATTTCATTCATCTGAGTGGTAAACGTTTTACGTTATAAGCTTTAAAAGATAATTCTTTGAATATTAACAGTTTCTGGAATGAAGAAGTATGTCACTGGAATTCACAAATCAGGGCTAACAAAAATGCACCGTTTTGCATGTTTACATTATTGCACTACAAACTTGCAGGTGACAGAATTCTGAATCGCTAACAGCAAGGTCACTTTATTGCAGTACAGCAACGGCGAATCTAGCAAGCAGTGTGCGGTAAAGCAAAGATAATGGCTTGGATTTAAAAGGGAGTTTCTCTCTCACCTTAAAATAAGTGGGGCTCACAAAAAAATTCTTGGATAAACACTGACAGTTTCAGCAAGAACGATAATGGAGCCCTTGACAACATGTACTCTGTTTATCTCTCAGCATAGACTATCAGTTGCTAAACACACACCGTTCATTTTGCCTCACTTACTCCATGAATGTTCTATTTCATAATTTTTATTAACTTGACTAAATGAAATAAACCTATATAGCTGACAATTTTCATTTATGAAAAAAGTTTTCGTATTGGGTAATGTCTCACTCTGGCTTAAACTGAAAAGACTGGATAGCAAAAATGCTTAGTGAACCAGTACTCAGTACTCGTTTTTTACTTTGGTTCTCAACATCAAAGGATGAATTCCACATCCGCATTACTATCAAGAATATAAAGGGTTACCGCAAACCGGTAGCTAGCTAACTACCAGGAGATTTGTTTTTAGAGACTCCAACTAGGTGCATCCATGTGGTACATCATATTTAGAGGGTTTCTGCAGGACGCCACACATTTTGCCAGATAAATGGAGAAAAGCATTGCCTTTGCATGTTTAGTAGAGTCTCTTATTCAGTGTATAGAAATGGTCACTGTGCTGTTTATTGCACTCTTTCTGCACTAAAATAAATGTTACATTTTTATTTCCTAGCTTACTTGATTTTTATTTTACCTAATGATGTGTAGCTTGTGCAATGAGTTAAGTTTAAAAAATCCATAGTCACAAAACTATGAAAGTAGTTAGAAGTAGGTTGCACTTTTTGGGCTATTTCATTTAACACTGAGAAAGAAATAGAGGACTTTCTAATTACAAGTCTTCTCTGAAAGATTTATTCTTATGCCATCAGATTCCCTTGCTATTGTTTGTCTCAGCTCGTTAATTATGTTGATCCCATTTCAGTAAATTGCAATACAGGCGCTTCACAAATAAAATGAACTTGAATCCATAGTATATTGCATGCCATTAGGATTACACTTTGACCGGCCAAGTGCATTGAAAATATAGATGATCTCAGATGCTAAAATTAGCCAAGGGGTAAAAAGAGTTGTCCAGGTTTATCCCAGTAGACCCATTTCAGTTCTCACAAATTCAAATGGTTCGTTGTTTGCTGATCTTATCAAACTTAGAGTCGTCTACAAACCCCTTTTCAGTCAGTGACAAGTGTTTATTCAGTGTTAACACTCATATTGCCCTTAAAAAGACCTAGAAAGCGTCCAGGCTATGCATGGTTCTTCTAATGTTTGATTAAATAATCTGTTGCGTCAATCAATACATCGAATCAGTGGCTGCTTTGAGACGGTATATAGACTCCCATAGTGAATGAAACCAAACATTTTTCTGTGGAGTTGCTGTGGAGAGTAATGTTCTGATGTGCTTGTGACACAGGTATATTCCCTGACGTTCAGTGTTTCCATTGAATTCGCCACCACTGTGCACATCAGGCAGAACCCCAATCAAACACTACAGTAATCAACAATTTAAGATGGCAGTGGAGTGAATCTCTCAACTTCTTCTTCTGAAGACTGTTGGACAGACTGTTAAAAAAAACCCACCAGGATGTTAGCCTATGTTTTCTACTGTCTTATTGCCGGTGGCTTCAAGGCTGAAGCCTTGAGGTCTATTGCGAGGTCTATTGTGGTCCAAACGTTTGATGCTTTTGTTTGTCAGGGAGTATTGTGCCCCCCCCCCTTTCCTGCTTCAAAATCACAACAAAGATGTGCTTGCATTTCCTTGGCAGCAAACAATATTCTCCCTACAGGATCAACTTCAACAGCTTTGATAGCCCGGAGCTGTAAAGCATGTCAATAGGCTAACGAGCTGGAAAAAGTCTCACGTTTTACACCCACTCATCTTAGGTCTTTTCTTTTTAATTGAATTGGAAGATAATGACTTTTTTTTAAACATTTCTCCTCAAAATTGAGTTTTCTTGTAAGTTATTCAAATCCCCTTTGTTTTCACTGTTTATATATTGCATGTTTTCATTTGTAGACATGAAAACATGCAACTGAACTGAAGTATTGAGGTGAGTCCATGAGAGAGCATGAAATCAAATGTAGATAGTTATGTCCGAGTTCATTTTTCTCTTTTAGACTCCACAGTATGTTTTGGGAAGTACACTCTGATTGATAAAAACAAGATGTACAGCTTCTTTTTCTTCTTTATTGTCATGATATTGTTTGGACTGTAGAAGGATATTTGTCCTAGTTCTCATTTCCTCAAATGTGTCTTATACCACATGGGTAAAAGAACTGCCGGACACTCAGTTCCTTTGTACACCAGATGTTCTGTGTAAAGGCATGTGTTTATACAGACATGCGACGGTGACGGTGAGTGTTTGTCTTCCTGTTTTTTGTTTTCTGAAGTCATCACTTTGTCCCCTAGCTGTCTGGGGTAAGAGTTCTCCTAATTAGGACGGAGAGTTGTGGTTCTGTAGGCCTAAGGGCTAGTGGGCATTTATGGCCTTATTTTTACGACCATAGTACAAATTTCAAAAATAAGGTGCAAAATCAACGCAGTGGCATTTATTTTTGGCATTTGGTAGCATTGCATACACTAACCTGGAGTGGTACTATTCCAAAAAAAGGAATGGTGTTCTAATTAATAAAGTATCAACAAACTTGGTGTTGCACGCAGCGGCAATATTAATCTCATTCCCTTTAAGAACTGACAGTGTGCCAGCACTGCACTTTGACATTTCCTAATGCCATGGCAATGCCACTTTTGTAGAAAATGAATGTATTCCGTAATGGTTTCACTTTGGATAGCAAAAAAAATGATCATGCTTTCAATTTTATGTCTGTATTTCAGTAGTATATGCAAAGCTATATGATGTTACTTATTTCCCAAGCATTTTCAATCTTTTCCAGGGTGTAGTGCATATCTATAAGTGGATATTCACTCGTGTGTGAGCTCTTGAAGGAAGAGTGGCAAAAGATTAGTGAATATTGTATTTTAAAGCAGTATTTCACTCTTGGCTGTGTGTTACAGGGATTTCTTTCAACAGTAGAGATTGCGCTCTCCTCAGTCTCCGCAGGAAGTAGAAACACTGCTGGGCTTTCTTGGTTATAGAGCTGGTGTTGAGGGTTCATGTGAGGTTCTATGTAATGTGAACACCAAGAATCCTGGTGCTCTGGACGATCTCCACTGAGGAGCCGTTGATGTTCAGTGGGGAACGATCATGTTGTGCCCACCTGAAGTCAACAATCATCTCTTTTGTTTTATCCACATTCAGAGACAGGTTGTCTGTTATCCGTCGCACCTCCTGACCACAGTTGTGTCATCAGCGAACTTGATGATGTGGTTTGAGCTGTGCATTGCTGCACAGTCGTGGGTCAGCTGCGTGAAAAGCAGAGAGCTGAGCACTCAGCCCTGAGGGCCCCTCTGCTCCTTGTGGTGGCACTGGAGGTGTTGCTCCCTATCCTGACTAACTGAGGTCTCCCAGTCAGAAAGTCCAGGATACAGTTGCAGAGCGAGGTATTCAGGCCCAGCAGTCTCAGCTTCCCAATCAGATGCTGAGGAATGATGGTGCTGAATGCTGAACTGAAGTCTGTGGACAGGATTCTCACGTAGGTGTCCTTTTTTATTCAGGTAGGTGAGGGCCAGGTGAAGGGTGCTGGTCATGGTATCATCCGTAGAGCGGCTGGGATGATGTGCAAACTGCAGGGGGTCCAGTGAGGGGGGCAGCTGTGATTTTATTTGCCTCATGACAAGCCTCTTGAAGCACTTCATGATGGTGGGTGTGAGTGCAACGGGATGAGGCATGACACTGATTACTTCTTTGGCACGGGGATGATGGTGGTGGTGGTTTAGCATGTTGGAACAATGGTGGTGCTCAGATAGATATTGAGAACATCTGCCAGCTGGTCTGCACATCCTTTGAGCATGGGAGTGTTGTCTGGTCCAGCAGCCTTCTGTGGGTTGACAATGAGCAGAGTTTTGCTCACATCAGGCGTGGTCAGACAGAGAACCTGGTCGTTGGGGGTGGGTCTTCCTCTCTATCATTCCTCACATCAGGCGTGGTCAGACAGAGAACCTGGTCGGTGGGGGTGGGTCTTCCTCTCTACCATGTCATTTTGGGCATCAAACCATGCGTAGAAGTGATTCAGCACATCTGGAAGGGAGGCCCCACCATCATAGGCAGATGGAGATATCCTGTCGTTAGTGATGGCCTGGATGCCCTGCCACATGCGCCGTTTGTCCCCAGTGTCCTGGAAGTGGGTTTGGATTTTCTGGGCATGTGCATGCTTCACTGCTCTGATGGCCCTGGACAAGTTGACAGTTGCTGTTCTCAGGGCATCCTTATCACCTGATCTGAAGGTAGTGTCTCGGGTTCTCAGTGGCACGCACACCTCTGCAGTCATCCACAGCTTCTGGTTGGGGCATGTGGTGATGGTTTTGGAGACAATAACACCATCGATGCACTTACTGGTGTAGCCAGTCACCAAGGTTGTGTACTCATCCAGGTTGGTAGAGCCACCGCAGGCTGCAGCCTCCCTAAACATGTCCCAGTCAGTGCACTCAAAGCACTGTTGAAGAGCAGAGATCAGTATGATGGACACGTGATGGACAGTAAAAGCTTGTTTACTATCTTTACGAGGGCTGTTTCGGGGCTGAGATGAAGCTGGAATCCCGATTGGAATTTTTGATATGCAGTTCTTATAAAAATGGATAGATTGGAAGTAGGTCTGTGATTTGAGAACTCACGTGAATCAGTATTTGGTTTCTTTATCAGAGGCTTAACAACTGCTGATTTAAAGGCTTTCGGTAAATAACCAATAAGAGGAGTTTATTATTACTAAGAGATTGTTGTGGGTAAGACTTCTTTAAATAAGCTTGCAGGAAATAAATCGAATGTACACAGAGAAGATTTTGATGAGAGGATAATTGTAGTGAGTTCTGCTTGGAATAAGACTTATCTAATGACTTAGATTAGATAAGTTTAAAAAGTCCATAAAATCATTACTACTATAGACTGCAGGTATCTAAGGTTCAATATCTTCCTGATTCCTAGTTTATTTAGAAACTGTGCTGAATAGAAATCTAGGATTAATTTAGTTACATTCAATGAGAGATGATGGATGTGGAGTGTGCCGGTGCTCTGCTGTAGTTTGTAAGGCTCTCCTTCCAGATAGAGTGGAAAGATTTCAGCTTGATTAATCACCATTTATGCTCAAATTTTCGTACATTTTGTACATTTTGCTATAAGGCACATGTTTGATCATCCTAAGGAGCGAGCTTTTTCTGTTTAATTCTTTTGCGTCTTGCAACATCATCTGAAGTGGATCAAAGTAAGTTCTCTAAGTCTTCGCTTAACTCGGGACCAGATTGAGAGCCAATTGGGAGGCTTCCAATAAAACCAAGAGCTGTGATGGATGTTATTGTACAATTAATGTGAAAGTGAGGGGATGTACTTAGATTATGGCTGAGGTGAAGCTCATATGCAATGAGGTAGTGATCTGAGATTACTGTGGTCTGTGCAAGAGTGACAGTGTCATTTACATTAATTCCAAGGCTCAGAATCAAATCAAGAGTTTGACAGCAATAGTAAGTAGATGCCATTACAGTTTCAAGTAAAACTTTCGGAATGGAAAATTGAAGCAAATGCAGATTTCCATGGATCATGGTCTTTTTCAAAGTGGATAGTAAAATCTCCAACAATTATTACTATAGACTGTAAGAACTGGTGACCTGTAGACAATAATTAGAGAAAAAGAGGTCTTATTTGTATTTGGATTGGTTACGTAAAAAAAAAAAAAAAAGAATTTAAACAGAAGTGTGAAGATGAAACCTGTTTTCTGATTAATACTTAAGGCACTTCTGTGAATGGTTGCTATGCCTCCACCTCTACCATTGAGACTGAGGTTGGGTAAGTGGTTGTAGCTTGTTGGGGTGCCCTCATTTAGTGCAACACGCTTGTCAGGTCTAATCGAGGTCTCTGTAAGACATAGGGTGTAAAAACCATTGATTTTCATTTACTATAACAGCTTTAGAAGTAAGGAATCTTATGTTAAGTAGTCCCAGCTTTAGATGTAAGAGGCTGTTTTACTGGGTGTTTGAGAGAGATTGCTTAAATTATTAGAACTTTTTGAGTTTTCCTTCTTTTCTGTTTAGTTTGGGGGTACAGACACAGTCTCAAGTGGGACCTAGATGGTGACTCAAGGCAGCTAGCGGACGGTCGGTTTAGCCAGTCTGTCTGCTGCCTGGCCTCTGTGCTGGTTTGTCATCAGTGACTGTCTGAGCTGCACTGCCGTCTAGCTAACAGGCCTCAAGAAATGAGAGCAGCACCCTCCTGCAGGGGGCGGATACCGGCCTGAGCCAAGAGAAGAGGGTTGCCCTCCCACATGGACCAGTTGTCAACAAAACCCACATGGTTTTCAGAACACCACGGCCAAAGCCTGCTGCAGGCTTCAGCACTGCACCGGCTTGGGATGCATTGTGAAATCCCTTATTTGCTGAGATTTTTAGATTCTGTACAATTTCACTGTGGAATTGAGTGAAGCTTTTGTGGTTATAGTATAACTGCATCCCCACTTTATGTTATCAGTTTTTAATTAACCTCCTGTGCCAAGCGTGAAGTCTCCTCTGCACTTCCAACCAATGCCACTAGAACCACATGTTAGAGCTTCTTAAATTTGTTGTCAAATTACAATTTAAGACAGCTTTAATTATGGGATTAGGGATAGAGATTAGTGACTTGTGGAATCCTTTCAAATGGGACTTGGGAGTAAGCCACTGGAAAAAGTATTCAGTTGAAATCTGCCCCTTACCAGAGTTTATCACAAGCCTTTAGTCTCTGTGCTTTGTCAGGTGAATGCAGAATTGTAATTACAAAATTGTGTTGCTCACGGTTTTGTCTTCCTCAGAGCTCCCTGCCATTAGAATTCAGCATGGTCCTACTTTTATATTTTTCTCCATCACAAGCGCAGGAAAATGAGGTTACAAAGGATGGGCAGGTGTACTAAACCACCCCCACCTCTACAGACAGTGAACCAGATTAACCAGCTAGCCTTGATTCATTTGTCTATCCTTTGGGAACAGACTAGTGGTGTGTGGGGGGTGGATTTTTGCATGCCTAATTCTCTCATCCTCTTGTCCTGACTGCAGCTGTGTCCTCAGTTGAGGCCCATTTGGGAAACAGGAAGTCTATCATCCATTGGACCCTTCCCCCTCATCCTCAGCCTCACTTTATTTACTGTACACAAAGACTGTGCTTGAGAGTGCCATGGAATCAATTCAGTGTAAAAAAAGTTTGGGGCGTATGCTTTTATCTTTTGATTTCATAAGAGTGTGGTGTCCTACAGTGCTTTTCAGCAGTACTTGTTTGTTTTGCTTGAGATGATGACTACTTATTCTTACATGTGGTAGGATATTTGTACACTGGTAAAGTGTGATTGGTAAAATAATTGACGCTTGAGAGGATAAACTGATGATTCTTTATTGAACTGACAGTGGTGAATGTCATGTAACTAAATAGCATCAGTAATGACACCCTTTAATGCTTGACTGAACACAGTTAAAGATCATTGCAAAGGGCATTTAATGAGCTCCAGTCGATTTCACTGAACTAACGAAAGAGTAAAATTCTAGACCAAGTAGGCAAATATGACATTACCGTTGATATTCTTAGGAGGTAACATGCAACAAAGCACAGTTTTATCCTATATATGTATGTATGTATGTGTATATATATATATATATATATATATATATATATATGTATGTATATATACTATATGTATGTATATATACTATATGTATGTATGTATGTATACATATATATGTATGTATGTATGTATATATATATATATATTCTATGTATATATATATTCTATGTATACAGTGGTACCCCGCATAACGAACGCAATACGTTCCTGCAGCGCGTTCGTTATGCGGGGCGTTCATTATGCGAAACACAAAAAAACCGTA
>JBBPCZ010160167.1:0-17667 GCA_037974445.1 Brycinus macrolepidotus
ATGCTGGAGTAGAAAAGGTTCTTCCCCAAACTGTGTCCACAAAGTTGGAAGCATGGCGTTGTCCAAAATGTCTTGGTATGCTAAATTTTATACACCTGTGGTAATGGGTATGATTGAAACACCTGAATTCAATAATTATGAGGTGTGTCCCGATATTTTTGTCCATATAGTGTATGTTACTTTGTAGCAAATGTCACAACGCTGACATATTGACCAAATTCCCATACATCCTAATAAGAAAGTGTAGCACATGGCTCAGGTAGGACTTTCAAATGTTATTTATTTAGTGTGCATGTGAAAGGTAACATGGTTAGAATACATCCAATTTTATTCATGTAACTGAGCTAACATAAGCGTGGGGGCAACTTTTTCGCTGTGCATAGTCCAGTATTACATAGTAGCATTTTAAACAGAAATCACATTATTGTAGAGACTCTAAACAAAGATCAAAAAACTATAAAAATACACTATAAAAATGTTCAGTTCAACCCAAAAAATGACATCATGTGGTAACAAGCAATTTAACTAGTTTTATTCTGCAATAAATGCTTCGAATCAAACAATGCAAAGCAAAATAAACTGATTAGATGACTTCATCTAAAACACTTCAATGTCTGTCTTGCACCACTCATGACAAATGTAGGCTGAATGGGATTTTCTGTAAAGCTTGTAGGACCTCACAACCTTTCTTATAAAAGGATATATTTTTAGCAGGGCAGTTATTCAGATGGGTTTGCACACAAGAGCTTCAAATAATCAGTTCTGACTTGGCACGTTTTTCTTTTTGTGATATGACCTGCACTTATGCCCAGTCTAAAACTCTAAGAAGTGTGTGAACCGTATGAAATTCTTTCTCTGTATTTAACCCATTCACCAAGTGAAGCAGTGGGCAGCCAGCGATGCAGCACCCGGGGAGCAGTGTGTGTGGACGATGTCTTGCTGAAGGGTACCTCAGTGGTGCCACTGGCAGTCCTGGGATTTGAACCCATGACCTCCCGATCACAGGGGCAACTCCCTAACCACAAGGCCCCTAAATGGCACTTGAATTATATCTTACACTCGAAGACACTTGTTTGTCTTTCACATTCAAAGTCTTCTGAAGTCTGCCTTCCAAGTGGTCTCTCTGTAAGTTCTCAAAAAGTTGGCAAAATCTTCTGTGTGGAGTAGATGAACGACAGAATAGGTCAGTCCTACAGAAGAATGAACTTTTTTTGACCACGTGTGACGTCTCTGATTCTGCAAGTCCGACAAAATCCCAAAAAAGTGCATTCCAGAAACAATGTTCACTAAAAGTTTCTTTTTGTTGTCTTTTTCTAGCAGTTCTCTGTGAAGCCCAGCGAGGTGAAGTGGAAATAGCGAGGCCAGTTCTGAGAATCTGGGGCCAAACTTGTCTGTGTGGGCCAGCTAGCATACAGCAGAGGTACTGTCCTTAGTTCTACCCCTTGTATCACTTCTGGATGAAAAGGAAATTCAGCTCAAACATTTAATGTCGGTGTTTTTGGAGGACCATTAATTTAAATACATTTGCAGATGTGGAAGTTTTAGTTCTTGCAAAGGTTAAGAGAGGTCCTGTAGAAGCAGACAAAGGGAAAAGGCAGAATTCTGGAAGTAGCTGAACGTACAAGGTGACATGATAAAATAAACGAATAGACAATAGTGAGAAATATGCAAACTAACAATGCAAAAGGTTTCTATACTTTGTATATTTAAAAATATGAAAAAAGTGGTGTTTTGTCATGCTATTCTGTTCTGCAATGCTATTAGCAACAAAATCTTGTACTTTGAACAATTGCTACTTGCTTGCACTAGGTGGTGATATGCACCATGTGCTCGCTAGTATGTGGGGAAGAGTTTATTTTTTGCACAAACCAGAGAGGCAGCAGAGACCTAAATGGTCCAAAATGACTTAGTTCATGTGGAGCACAATTGTAATTCATAAATGATTCATGAATGTCATTAATCAAGACAAATGCACTCAACAAAACAACATTAAATATTTAAACTCTGCTGTTATATTTTAAAACTGTTCAGGTCCAGTTGCAGGACTTACTAACAGTTACTTATGTACATTAATGTGCTTAAGCTGCTAAGCTGCTAAACTATAATAAAACTTAAATATGCTGGTAAGTTTTCATCCATTTATGTAGTACTTTAGTCTGCTTCCGGTATGAAATTATTATTTTTTTAAACATTTTTTAAACATTTGTAGCCATTTACCCCGGACTCACTGGCGGGTCCTTAGAATGATACTGTTTTATTGATTTATTTGAAATGTCATGAATCCTTATACTTTTCAAAATCAAAGAAGTTCCCATGCCAAAAATTTAGTTTTTAGCTGTGCTTAACTGTTATTCGATGAGGACTTGCTAGTGGCTGCCCTTACATTTTGCTGTCATTCTTTTCTGTGATAAGAGAAATATGAAGTATAATGGTATAATAGGAAGAACAGACTCCCCATAAACTGACTCTGATTCAGCATCTCGGGTGCCATTCAGCCCTTGTAACTTGTAACTTGTAAAAATAAATCTTTATTTTTCTCATTTTCAACATAAATTTAAGAGGACCATTAAGAAAGGTGTTAACTCATGGAAGGGACAACTTCATTTTGGAACAAGTTTCTTTGCTGGCAATGGCTTAAATGAGTAACACTGTTGAAAGTGACAGTGTTTGAGTTTTTTAGCATAAAATTAGAAAGTGTACAAAATGTGGTGAATTACGGTCCGTGCTAGCATGGGGACTTTTTAATAGTTTACTTTTATGACTAATTTTATAAAAGTAAACTAATAAAATATGTATTAAATTATAATATGTCCCTAATATCATATTACAGGCTTTGAGTATTTATTGGTGATTACGAATGTGTACTTGAGTACTAATTCAGTCAAAAAAAAAAAATCCAGTCAACGGATGATGCCATTTCCACCATCCCTTCACCTGGCCCAAACCCACCTGGACTAAAAGGACATAGACTTTAGTTCAGCATTCAACACCATCATTCCTCTGCATCTGATTTGGAAGCTGGGCCTGAACACCTCCCTCTGTAACTGGATCCTGGACTTCCTGACTGTGAGACCTCATCTCACAATCTCCTGTACCACCACGCTGAGCACAGGGCCCCCTCAGGGCTGTGTGCTCAGCCCTCTGCTTGTTCACCCCGCTGACGCATGACTGTCCAGCAATGCACAGCTCAAACCACATCATCAAGTTCGCTGATGACACAACCGTGGTGGGTTTGAGCAGCGGGAACGATGAGGTGGCGTACAGAGAGGAGGTGCAGTAGCTAATGGACTGGTGCAAAGCCAACAACCTGTCTTTGAATGTGGACAAAGCAAAAAAGATGGTTGTTGACTTCAGGGGGGCAAGATGTGATCACTCTCCGTTGAGCATCAATGGCTCCTCAGTTGAGATCATCCAGAGCATCAAGTTCCTTGATGTTCACATTGTAGAGAACCTCACAGGGACCCTCAACACCAGCTCCATCGCTAATAAGACCCAACAGTGACTCTAATTCCTGTGGGGATTCCTCACCACATTCCACAGAGGGACTATAGAGAGCATTCTCTGTAGCTACATCACAGCTTGGTACGGGAATAGTTCTGTTTTGGATTGCAAGACCCTACAGAGGATGGTGAGGACAGCTGAGAAGATCATCGGTGTGTCTCTTCCTTCTGTCCTGAACATTTACACCACATGCTGCATCCACAAAGCCACCAGCATTGTGGATGACCCCACACACTGCTAGAAGACAGTATTTGTCATAATATTGTATTCATCCAAACGTTGACTGGACTAAATGTTGTCTTGTCCTGGTGTGAAAGTGAACCATTTGTCGTGTGTGAACACACCGCAGCACACAGTGTGAACCGTGTGAAATGAGTCCTCTGGATTTAACCCATTCAACCAGGTGAAGCAGTGGGCAGTCGACAACAGCATCCGGGGAGCGGTGGGTGGGGACAGTACCTTGCTCAAGGGTACCTCAGTGGTGTCACTGGCAGTCCTGGGATTCGAACACACAACCTTCCGATCGCAGGGGCAACTCCCTAACCACCAGGCCACCAGTTGTTGTATTGTTGCTCTTGTGCTTTTCTTTCACTCTCTTTCTTGCTCTGTTTGCACTCTGTGTAGTCCTGTCTTGCTTGAACTTGTGTAGTCTTGTGGTGTTTCTGTTTTTGTTTTTGTACTGCAACATAGTCCTGGAGGAATGTGACTTCATTTCACTGTGTACTGTGTATATGGCTGAAATGACAGTAACCTACTTGACTTGACTTGACTTGACCATTACACACTTGACATTATGTTGTGGAAACAGGCTGTCTAGTGATTCCCGGTCATGATGTCCTTGATGTGTTTTTTTTTTTTTTTACAGAGATGATGAAGTTTGGATAGGGAGTTCAGATGGTCTATATCTGCTTGACCTGGCCACTTCAGAGCTCCTTGTGATTCTTCCTTTCAAAGGTATTTTATGTGCAAATGTAAGTAGATGTCTGTGTGCTTGCGTGTGAGTGTCATTTTATGTGGGTTCATTGGAGGTGAAATGTGAAATATTTCTAAAAGCCGTTTTTTTTTTTTTTATGTTGCCGAAAGGGAATTCTGCGTATTTTTCAAAATTGTTGCATGAAAAGTCATCTCTGGATGAATTGGGGGACCAACTCCATATTAAAGTTTATGTATTTGAACGCCATGCCATTAAAGTCCCTTTTGGTGTAATGGTCAGGCGTCCCAATACTTTTGTCCATGTAGTGTAAGCTTAATGTATTCAAACACTCCACTCTCTACAAGAAGGAAAACACAGCTAACAACATGGTATCGCACAGCATTAGGCCGTGCTGTTTCAGTCGAGAACTGTTACAGGATTGGATCAGATTTATTGTTTTCCAGCCAATATCCTAGCCAGCATTTTCTGCTGAGATCAGCCCTAGATTAGGATTAGTGTCATCTCTAATCTCTACTTATTTGTAAATTAATATTCATGATGGACCCAAAATGCTAGAAAAGGCTCAGAAGGATCCACAGAGATTTAGTACTGCTGCAAAATGGAAAAGAATGTTTTTTTTGTGTAGGTTTCATTACTTCAGGGTACATCATGACCTATAAGGCACTGAAACACTGTGATGTCCCAAACAACCAGCCTGGCAAGAGCAAAACTCTTTTATTGGGTAGAAACATGTGTGCCACTGGCATATGAAGAACACCTTATGGTTTTGTTTTCAGTTCATCAGCACAAGGAGTAAGGGTACTTTGTTTTCATGTCTGGCCAGAATTAGGTTTTATTGTTATTTCAGTAATTTTCTTTCTTGTGTTACAATTTCACACAAGCTAGTAGAAACGGCTAAATACGTATCCGGTGTTTCTTCTATATTTTTCAGGCTGGGTGGTGGACTCTTTGAAGTAACCAATGTAGTTGTGTAAACGTGGCATCAGTGTGTAGTATTATGGTGCAGAATAATTTTTTTAAATACGCTGAGTGCACCTCACATGTGAATACACTGGGTTTTATGTTCTTCACACATTTAATGCAATTGTGATTGACTAGGAGTCATTTATGGCACATATCACAGGAATAAATGAGTGAGTGCTTTGCTAGAAAAACTAGAATATTCAGCACCTGAAGAGCCCATATGCTACAATTTTCTTGTATTTTTCCCTGAGGTCTACTTTTGACATTTTTTACAAAAGCAGGTGTGTCCCAATACTTTTGTCCATATAGTGTACGGTCTAAATGTTTTTCAGAAGGGAATTAATTCCTTTATCCCTCAGTTCATCATAACAATGTTTTGCTCTCATGAATGAACACAAAACTCACTTAAAAAAGTCATCTCAGTAATAAACGTATGGTTTCTTTCTCCCACCCTAGACTACCCTAACCTGAGCATTTCAATAGCTGGATCACTGGCTGCCTCACAAGGACACAGTAACAATGTAAGTACAGTGTTGTAGTTGTTTTCATTGTAAATAAATGCACACGTGTGTTAGTCAACCCTTTTTAAATGCTCCTATTTGGTTAAATATGTTAACAGTCAGTCACGAAACCTTCTTGCATTTAAGATTCACATAAAACTATTCCTAGATAACTCTTAAGTGCTCCATATTTTTGAGCAGCACATCTGGTTATAGTAATCCTGTCTAATGATAGTTCTTCATGCTTAATCACATTTGTCCTATTTCCCCAAATTAAACCCTAAAGAAAGTTTTTTATGAAGCAGTACATTTTGTTATAGCTGTAAGAGTAAGCATTGCTAGAATGTATTTCGCTCAGGAATTCAGTAACATTAGTTTCATCCTGCACTCACATGAAACGTTTTTCAATGATTTCCAATGAAAGCAACACTAACTTCATATAAAATCAATCTATGTGTAGCATTTTCACTGTCCTTTGCCCTTTTTTCCCCTTTCTGTAATGTTATGTTCTGTCTTCTCCCTGTTTCCTTGTCTATGTTGTTGTTTACATTCTCCATGTGTTTTTGTTTATGTGTGTGTTCCATGTGAGTATGTTCTGGTCTTAGCCCCGCCTTGGCCCCGCCCCCTTGTTATCCTATAGTATTGTTTCCTTAGTATAAATACCCCTGTATTTCAGTCTGTGTTGGTGGGTTCTTCGTAAAACCTCTTGTCACCCTGCTCTTTGGAAGACTTGCTTTTGGGTTGCTGTTATGGTCATTTCTAGTTCTGTTGGTTTTTAGGGTTTTTGTTACTTCTTCTTGGGCATTAAACCTTTTGGATCCTGTAAAGATTTATTCCTTGCCTCGACCCTGACACTATTACATGTCTGTATGTGTATTTATGTATGTATGAATATATATGTGTGTGTGTATACAGTCAATAATCTCAGATCTTCCATGATTGTATCCTCTCACTTCCACTCTTCTTCATACAGCTCATGGATTTGTATTATAGTGGAGGCTCTCGAGGGCAGCTATATCTCTCCACTTTACTGTTGCTTTTGTTAGTTTGTTGCTTGTTGATTTATCAGTAACTTGTTGATTGCTTGATTGCAATCAGTTCCTTGGTGATTTATGAACAGATTTATCAGTAGATTTATCAACAGACATTGTCCAGTGTAGACTGCCAAATTACTGATAGCACCAGCATCAGTGTTGTGTTTTGACGTAAATGATACATGAGGTCCAATGTGCTTTGGTACTAAATGAATTTAAGATGGCAGTAGCTGGACAAATCTTTCATTAAAAGAGCCATCAGTGAAACTTTCCATTTAAAACTGTGGTTGAACGAGGGGGCTACAGTCATAGCATCTGTGCTTCAGTTTGCACTGCTATGGCTAGTTTGAAGAGCAGTGTGTTCTAACTAGGAAAGAGACATTAACAGTACTAAAAATGTGTTTACAAAACTAGTTCGGTATGAAAATAACAATACTTTATATAAATGAAAGTCCATTACACATCAGGCCTTATATACAGTACAGCGCATGCCTGTATTATATGTGTGTGCATTGATAGTTGTATATGTAGCTTGAATACTCTAGTTTAAGAATAATAAGAAAAATAAAACTTGAAAAGCCCACGTTAAAGATGACACATTCCTCTCACTAATGTTTCACAAATGAGGCTTTTAACTGTTCTAACTGTTATAAAATGCCTATAAATTACTTTGACACTTATCTGTTTTTTTTTTTTTTTTTTAAGAGTCAGTCTTTTATCGCTATCCGCGATTATGAAACATTACTCAGTAGTAAAGGCTTGTAAATGAAATCTATATGGAAATTGCTTTGTTAGTTTTCCTGGGACTGAAGCATGGCACATGTATAGCGCCTTAGGTATTTTTACGAGCCTGCATTTAGCAGTTTACGGTTTTCATGAGAACAGGATTAGTCAAGACGTAAAGCTTTTACAAGGTTTGGCTGAAGTCTGCATCCTGAAGGAAAAGCAAGGGCTTCTCTTTTCCAACTGTGAGGCAGTTATGTGTCATAGCACATTATGTTGGCTATGCATGTCTTTTACTTTCTCTCTCTCTCTCTCTCTCTCTTTCTCTGTAGATGTATTGTTTAGTGACCTCTCTGTTTGAGGCCAAAGTGGCTCTTCTGGATGTTGATATCACCAAGCTAGACAGCCTCTGCTTGCTTCTGGAGAACGCCTTTCCTGGGAAAGAGAGCCTGTCTGCGCTGCCCAGGTAACGGCAACTTTCATCCGTTATTCTTTTTGCTTGAACTCAAAATACACTCTAAAAAAATCCTGTTTTGGAGTGCCTCTATATATGAAACACTTTAATTTTTCTCAGCTGATCATTTTTTGTTAATTTATCAATTCCTCCAAAAATGTTTCTCCATTTCCCAAAAGTATGTGGACACATGACATTGCACCTCAGTGCCCTGTACTTGCTACTGGAGTTCCTCCACACCAACCAGTGCACAGTTATGCTAGAGCAAAAGAGGGCCCAAACTCTGAAAAACAGCCCCAGACCATTATTCCTCCTCCACCAAACTTAACTGCCACTCTGCATTCCAAAAGGTAGCATTCTTCTAGCATCTTCGAACCCAGATTCATTCGTCATAGCTCAGAGTGAAGTGGTTACGGAGTTATAGAGTATTGCCCCTGCGATCGGAAGGCCGTGGGTTTGAATCCCAGGACTGCCGGGGCACCACTGAGGTACCCTTGAGCAAGGTAATGTCCCCACCATCCCCCTGGTAACCACCAGGTCACCAGCTGCCCCAAAAGTCTGCCTTTAGTCGGGTTTGAAACCAGAACTCTCAGTCTTCAGGCCAACTCCCTAACCACTCAACCACGAAGGGGGGTTAAAATGTATTCAGAGGTGGGTTTGAACCCGCAACCTTACCTCTCGCAGCACGGCGCGTTAACCAGTAGACCCCTCAGGGGAGTTATTTGTGTTTATAATTTTGTCAGCCATTGTGTTGTATTTCGTGGTAAACTCTTTCTAAGTTTGAGTTTCTGAGGACATTTACGAACACACCATTTCTCTGATTGCGACAGAAGACCTCTAACTGTGGCATGATTAACCAAAAAAAATGTCATTCAAGTGCCAGTCACTTGACTTGGCTCCCTCAGATTTAAGTTTTTACCCTCCAAAGTTGTATCAGTGGAGCAAAAGTTAACTTGAATCTAATCTAATTCTGGGATATGTCGAGCTGTTACCTCTCTAGTGAAGCTAGCTTTCTCCTTAATGTCCCATTTTGCACTTTTCAGTACTGGCTTAGCAATTTTGTATTGCTGGAGACTGGTGGTGCCTGTTGATCTGAAATCATTAATCATAACTGATTTACTTGTCAGTTTATTAGTTACACATCTGACAGAAATATGACATCGTTGCAATTTTAAAATACCATCATAGCAGTTGTACCACCCAACTCTTAAACTGGCTCGAACCATGAACCCTAGGTGCTTTGCAACTTCCTTTAGCTGGAAAATACATGCCCCAGCTGCCTCTATTTTTATCTTGATGAGTGAGCAGTTTCATCATGCAAAAAAAGTGTTAAAGGGGGCATTTGGCTGACGCTCTTATCCAGAGCAACTTACAATCATTAGTTCCAGGGACAGTCCTCCTGGAGCAACTGAGGGTTAAGCGTCTTGCTCAAGGACACAATGGTAGAAAGTGGGAGTTTGAACCTGGGACTTTGTGGTCATCGGGTTCACAGACAAGTGTTTTACCCACTAGGCTACTTCCACTGTTCAGCTGGCACTATGGAAAAAGCAGTGTTTTTAATTTCCACTCATTTGCGTGTGTGTGTTTTCAGCTCCCCTCCAGTGCCCACCTCACCTTTGAATGCTGAACTGAAGAAACGAGATCCAACAGCTGTGAAAAAAACAGGTCAGCTTCTGAAGATTCTCTTTAGTCTCTAGCCAGTGCTAAACGGTGGGTTTAACATACTGGCTTTAATTTCACTCTTTGCAACTCTAGCTTAAAAACAACCTGGAATTTTATTTATTATTTTTTTAAATTATGGTTTAGGTCGCACTACTATCATGGATTAGAATCCTCAGTTAGCTCAGAGACTCCTTCTGATATCTCATTTCACCTTGTGGAGATGAATCTTTTACTAAAACATTAAGACCCTGATTACTAGTTGTGTAGCGTATATATTGTCAGTTTAGGGAACGGACGTGAATATTGGTGAGTGAGCAGTTTAGGACTTGCTAACCTTAGATGTTTCAAGAAGATATAATTACTTATCCCTCAGAACTCAGAGTGTATTAGTAAAATCTGATTTCAGTAAATATAACCGGTGTAAATCAGTCTACAACCGGTGTTTGTTCTCCTACACACTCGCCGTTTGCTGCTCTTTCTCTCGGCCGCTCTCCGGACCCCCTCCCTCTGCGGGTTTACCCCACCCACTTGTGGGCAGAGACTATCCTGAAAGTTCTCCCGGGTTCAAAGATCTTGTGTTTTTTCTGTTTGTTTCTAAAAACCTAAAATAAAAGAAATTTGGACATTTTTGTTCTTTATGGCCATTTGCGTGTGATGCCATTTTTAAAACCCTAGTAGCGGTTATTATTATTGTTACATGTTTTTTAAATTATAACAACTTTGGTTCTACGTGACATAGAAACACCAAACAAAGTTCAGCATGATGTCTGACACTTCAAGCATCAACACAAACTGGGGGAACTTCCATATAAGAAGCTATATGATACCGATTTAACATTTGTTGTGCTGCTGACACGTGGCACTCATGTTCTGAGGGTTAAATACATTTCTGTAATCAACCTCTCATAACTTAACAATGACTTACAGTAGGAGGTGTATGTAATGTGACTCCAGGGGTTATGTTAGCTCCGAACAGCAGAAAGAAATAGGGAAAGGAGGGGGAATTGGAAAAGTGTGGAGAGTGGAGGAGTTAATAGCAAGTGCGTGATTTCAGCATTAGCTCCGAAAACCGCAAAAATGTACTCCCCTACTGCTCACCTTCCAAACTGCTCCCTACTTCTTTTCTAACTGGCAAACACATAATTATAATCAAAAGAAGTGAGGATGTAAAATGTGAAAGTCTGTTTGGAAGTATAGTTTATTTTCTTGTGCTTGTGGTGAGGGAGCTGGTGTTGGACAGAGTCTGTTATACTTTATGTGCAGTGAATGGCTTGTTACAGAAATGGAGAAATAGCCCAGAGTGTTCTACTTTAGTCGAAACAGTCCAAGGTAAAATCTTAATATGTATTTACGTGTTTTAAATAAAACAAGCTGTAGCTTTGTTTTACATGGAACTGTGTAACATTTTAAACTCAAGAGCAAAGTCCTTCATCAGTGGTCAGTTTCTGGCCACAGGATACTGTTACCTGGACTATTCTTAGTCCAGCAGTGACATTAAGGTTTTTAAAACCTCCAGAAGCACTGTTGAGTGTGATCCACTCTGGGCAGCATAAATACACACACACACGCATACACGTACACACACACACACACACACACACACACACACGTTTCTACTATGTCAGTGTCAGTGCTGTGCTGAGGATAATCCACCACCTAAATAACACTTGTTGATGGTGCTGTGGGGATCCTGATCATTGATGAACGGGGTAAAGGGGGCTAACAAATGCTTCAGAGCAACAGATGAACTGCAGTCTGTAAACTATAAAGTGTACCTGGAGCTGATAAAATGGACACAAAGTGTAAATATTAGGTAGGTGTACCCAGTGAAGTGGCTTATCAGTTTACATATATTTGCAAAGTATAGCAAAATGACAGTAATAGCTCTAGACTTCTAAGGGTTAAACTAATTACTCTCCAAGCGTTTCATGAGCTCATTCAGATGGGAAAGAGCAAGGAAAACAACAAAATATGCAGTTCTGTGATTGAGAACCATTGTCCTTGGTTGTCAGGACTGTTTTGGAAATATGTGTTGGAGCATTAATGGAACTGGAAAAAATTCATGGAACTGCAGGGAAGTGATGCCTCTGAAAACTATGTAGACATAATTTATATGAATAGTTCAGTGATCCTTTCCAAACTTTCCAAAGTCTGATGGCCGGGGGAACAAAGCAGCATAACGTCTTTTTTTCAAAGACCTTCTCCGGAAATTGCTCCATAGCATGTCACAGTTCTCTCATGTTTTCACCAGCAATTTACTCTCAAGGCAATTGACAAAAAAATAGACAATTGCAGTATATTATTTTTTATTTCATTCACTTCTTGTTCACAGCCTTGAATAACACCTCCAAAATTAGTCAAAGATCTTGTAATATTTACAGCCATGTTGTGTAAATTATGGTGCTTATGGTATATAAAGCCGCAAATGTCTTTAAAACAGTGATTCCAGACTTCTGAATGGTAGTATAAGCACATTACCATGACAGTGTCACTGCTGTGCTGAAAATAATTTACCATCCAAACAATTGCTCAGTCATGGCTCTAAGGGTGGTCCCTTTCCATTGATGGACGTGGTAGTGGCTGGTAAATTGTGCAACAACGAATGAGCAATGGTCAGTAATTGTAAAGCCTACCAATATGGTAGGTATACCTTATAAAATATCCAGTGCGTAACTGGAAATGTTTTATTCGATTTTTTATTACACCAAAGCAGAAAGCACATGTTAATCAAGGGGATACTAACTGCTGGAGACAGTGTGGATCTCAGGAGGCTAATCATTGGCACATATTTTGGGATTGTCCAGTGGTAAAACCCAATTGGACAGAGTTTCACAAAGCACTTAATACGGATCTACTTTTAAAGTTCCCCACACTATCTTGAGGTAAATGTGATTTTCACATAAGGAGATCAGATAAATACCTATTATGCTTGCAAAAAAACATCAACAAGGCATTGGTAACTTTCCGAACCCCCAACAATACAAGAGTGGATAGATATAGTAAATAATATTTATATTATGGGAAAGATAACTATCTCTCTTCGTCTTCAGAAAACTCTGGACCAAATCGGTGAAATATGTACAACCCTTAAGACCAGATTTTGTGGAGATAAATGAATAATTGAATGATCTGGTGAATGAATGAACTTTCGTATATATATATATTTATTTCTTTCACTGGCATACTTTCTATTGGTTTTTTTTTTGTACACACCTTACCACTCCCTAAGTGTATAAATTTCATGGTTTTCTTTTTTCTTCCATAAGTGTTGCTGTATCCTTATGTTCCAAAAACAAAAATAAAGAATTGAAAAAAACATCCAATGCATCTAGATAGAAGATGCATGTACCTAACAAATTGATGTATTTGATGTAAACTTGTTCTTGTGTTCTCTTTCTGGCTCCTAGGGGTGAAAAATCATGCGCTTGTCTTCCACACAGAGGTGAAATCATCGGGGTACACTGTGTCTCCTCGGTAAGTCAGAAACCCTTCAAGTCCTCCTAAAGTTTGTCATTTAAACTTTTAAAAATAATACAATGTAATGATAAATTGTTTGACATTTCTATGTATGTATGTATGTATGTGTCATTAGGAAGCTTTTTGAAATAGCAATATTTCTCTTTGTTTACCACAGTGGCCAAAATATTTTCCTTCACATATAAAGGACTGAAAAAATTGAAACAAGATCATGTTAATACATTTATTCTCTGTCGTGTACAGCCATGTTGGTCTATCATAATATAACTAGTTTGAAACTAAAAAAATATTCCCATTGGTGACCATTTAGATTATAAACAGGATCAAAAGAAAAAAGTGTCACCTATCCAGTTTCATTTCATATCTTCCTATCTAAACCATATGTTTGGTAGTGCTGCCAGACAGTCAAGTGTCAACTTTTTTACTTGAGCTTAGATGTATGTACACTGTGTGTGTGCAGACCTTTGTACACGCATGTTTAAGCTCAATGTGCCAAACTATTTATGATATACCAGCAATAATTGTGCACCTGACAGGGCTTATGCGAGAATCATGGATAAATCAATGAGCAGCAAACTAACAAAAGCAACAGTGAAGTGGGGAGATATAGTTCCCTTTTAAGAGCCACCATTGTACAAAAAGTATAAGTGAAAGTGAGTGGCTACATTCATGGAGAAATTAATCACTGAATATATATATATATATATATATATATATATATACACTCACTGAGTGGAACAAGCACCCTGAGTGGTACCGCTGCCTTCAGTGGACATAAAAGCAAAACATAAAAAGCAAAATCTTCCTTTAAGGTAAAATTTGATCATATTAGAAAAAGATGTGTAAAAATAATGTCATTAATCAGCACTAATTATTTTCAGTGTTTTGAAATTTCAAAATTTGCTTGAGAGCATTAAAACAGTTCTTGTTTTAAACTAGAGTTTTGAAAAGGTTTTGAGCCCTGTATTTTTGAGACAAAATTTTACTTTTTTATGGAATGACTTCTTTTTCAAACTTGTCCTTGTGATTTTCTTGATAAAGTGTTTTTAATGTGAACCTCTATGTTAGTAGGACGATGTTTACACCCAAGACCAACATCAAGAAGAAAAGCATCACGACAGATTCGATGAAAAATCCGTAAGTTTGTGAAGCCCTGTGTTAACTAATTTAAAGGAACACTCCATCATTTTTAATCTCTTGGATCTATGGCATCCGATTTTTCAACATGATGATTTCAACTTGATAACGAACAGAAAACTATACATAAAAAAGAAGCCGGTGGGTTCTTTTCTAAGTAGAGGGAAGTCACTGTCCATGGTAATTGATTGGACAACAGATGCTGTAAATATAGATTGGGTTAAGAAATGCTGCAGTATGTCTGTAAATGCTGCCATATTCACCAAGGCAAGTGTACGTAAGCAAAATGCACTGTTGTATTTTGCACAGGAGACCTGTTTTAAGTGAGTATCCATTACACCCTGAAGCACCTCATGTTCTTCATACTCAGCTGGCCGTATCCACCACACCTATCCACTGCCTCCAGTATTCAGGTGAGCTTTTTTGTCTTGCTTTTTCTTTTTCTTGTCTTTATCCATATCGAGTGACTTCCTCCACTCTGTATATGAAACATAGATATAACTGATATACATGTGTGTGATATAGTCAATGTACCTGTAATCATTCAGTTACCAAATGAGGAAAGGCTAAGATGGAGAAGCTAAAAGGACAAAGCAACTTTAAAAGCTAATAGAAAGAGAAAAGCATTAATGTCCATGGTAACTGGTAACCATGTTCTACAGATGTGACCGATCAACATTGCATTGAAAATCAATGGTGTATTCCATTAAATAATGTTTAAATGTTTAATCCTGACTACAATGATGGTCTACACTTGTCATAAAGTAACAGCAGCACAGGTCTTCTGCATGGTTTCTACTACTACAGGACTTTATTTGATAAAAAATATAAGTATTTGGACAGGGAAAACATGCAATATAGTCATTGTTAATTAGCTATAGATTGTTATTTAATGTCTTTCATGTATCTTTGGTTTCGCCCAAAGTAAAATGTTGCCTTCTCTGCTTTGACCTCATTTTTCGTCTTTAATGCTAAGTGCTTGACTATACAGAAAACTCAAACAGATTTACACCTTCTTTATTGGAGGACATTGTGTGTAGCTTTCAGAATTTGTGACTACAGGACTTAATGAAGTCATCAAAACCAATGACAATGGATTTTTTGGGAAGCACTTAAAACTGTCGTGAGAGGTTGTATAATTAATTTTGAGTGTCTCGAAAAAGTCTACAATAACAGACTTCTAGAGATTGAAAAAGCGCTCACTGAGTTGGAGCAATCATACAGAACATCCTTTACACAATCAGATTACAATAGGACACTGGAGTTGAATGATTTTAACTCTGTTCCTAGTAAATGTGTTGAGAACCTTCTACTTAAATTAAAACAAACAACTTGAGTTAGTGAAGTGAAGTGAAAGTGACCATTCTGTCATACGTGAACACACCACAGCACACAGTGTGAACAGCACGAAATTCTTTCTCTGTGTTTAACCCATTCACCAAGTGAAGCAGCGGGCAGCCAGGAACACGGCGCCTGGGGAGCAGTGTGTGGGGACAATACCTTGCTCAAGGGTACCTCAGCGGTGCTTAGCAGTCTTGGGATAGGAGACAAACGTGAGAGGCTGTTGGCTAAACAGCTAAAAAGTTCAAGCTAAACAAGCAATTTGTAAGATTCAGTCAAAATCTGATGACTTGAGTACTGATCCAGAGCAAATAAATAATCACTTTCAAGAAGGAGACTGAATAGCTTCTGAATAGTTTTTTTCTAGCCACAAAATTTGTAGTCTAAACCTGCTTAATTTACAGGGCTCTTTGGAACTCACAAGTAAGTGTATAGGGCTTTCCGGCTCTGATGACGAAAGCATGTTAGTGCAAGCCTACACAGAACCCATTCAGATGCAGTTAAAAACAAAACAGCCTTGATAGGAGTCTGTCGAAGAGATCTGGGGGTTTTCAGTCACTAACATCACCCAAAAGGGGTGGTACTCTATGAAATACGACTAACGCTGACTGGGCTATGATATTCAGAGGCAGAACAAACTTTGAGTAGTTATAATTATAGTTATTATTTAAATTATAATAAATAATTTATAATGTGCAAGTTATAATATGCAATTCTTCTGGTGCATTTGTCATGTCGGGCTCCCTGAAAGGACGCACTGCAGGACCAGAGTTAGGAATACGAAAAGTCTTTAATGAAAAGGCACGGGGGAAATGAGCTCTCCGAGCTCCAAACACAAACTTAGAAGTCCAACACAAAACTGTAGAGGTTCCAGGAAATCCAATATTCCTGCGTGAAAGAATCCTAGCTGCAGAGGAGTCCACTCGGTCTCACAAACCGAGGTACTGTTTCTGGGCTATCCAGCCCGTAGCGCAAATCCACTGATACTCTGCAGTGGTCACAGTAGCGAACACCTCACGCCTGTGTGAAGAGAGAGAGATGGAGAGTAACACTCACTGAAGCTAACCAGAGCCAAAGGAGCCAGAAGCTACTTAGCAGTAGCTGATGTGTACAGAAGCTGCTCCAACTGCCACTCGGAGTAGCTCTCCCGGTTTAGCTCCTCTCAGCTCGTCCTTCCAGCCCAGCACTGTCCACAAACACACACAGAGGTTAAGCACGTCTATAAACACACATACAAACCCGAACACGAGCACAGCCGAGTGCTAACTGCTCAGTTGGCTGTTGGTTGGGGGTGACCACGCAATGATTCTGCGGGTCGGCTTCCCTTTTCAACACAGACACACACAGAGACAACCAATCATACAACGCAACCTATCAAACACTAAACAAGCAGTAGTTAACAAAGATTCAACACACATGGACTTGCTATCAGTAGCCTAGCAACCCAGCTGATTAGCTTAGTGCTAGCAGCTGAGCTGCCCGGCTACTGATAGCCTCACTCACAACAACAGATGATGTCATCACTCCATGTCCAGGGCTGCATGTGGTCAGAACTCGGGGGACAGGCTCTGAAGGGGGCGTGACCGAGGCGGACCAGACGTGACAGCATTATTACTGTTCTTGTCAATGCCTGTCACTCCATTGCGTGCCTGTCCATTAATATATATATATATATATATATATATATATATATATTCACAGTGTTTTACATATATTTATATATCCAATCTGTACATATATACATACATATACTCTGTGTACATACATACATATATATATTCATTTATATTTTCAATACACTCATCTATATTTATTTTTCCAGATTGTTTGTATAGTGTACTTTTTATGCTGTACTGTTGATATGGTTTTTATTCTATTGTTTTTAATTTTTGCTGCTCTTATCTTGTTCTGTCCACTTTCTGCCGTGACAATGCAAATTTC
>JBBPCZ010160175.1:0-17666 GCA_037974445.1 Brycinus macrolepidotus
AAAAAATGACACTAATGGGGAGAAACAACACAACATGATGCTTTGTCTTCATCTGAGACACGTCTGGCCGGATTCAGCCATTTTTTTTAACGTAAAACTCGATTTTCACGTGCGACGCGCAGTTCCTTGTGTGAAACGCGTTCGTTCTGCGAGTCACGTGCGCGGTCGCGCCGGCGTTCGTTATGCGGAACATTCGTTCTGTGAGGCGTTCGTTAAGCGGGGTACCACTGTATTCGGTTTGGGGGGTTTACACCTACCAAAAATGTTTGTCGCAGCCCATGGCTCATCTGTTTGTGATGTGTCGGTTTCCTTTGCCAGTGATGAACAATAAAGGCCATTGATGAACCCACATCTGTGTTTATTTCATGGCACACATAACTACCTTCATCACTACATGCTTATATTTACCCACTGATATCTGAGATTTACTGCCCTCCAAGACTGCATGAGTCAAAAGACAGATTCTGTCCATCAATCAGCGAGGGTCTTACTTCTAGAACTCCAAACATGCCACAGCCTACAGGTTTACGAGAGGCAGAT
Source organism: Brycinus macrolepidotus (assembly GCA_037974445.1). Classification (NCBI taxonomy): domain Eukaryota; kingdom Metazoa; phylum Chordata; class Actinopteri; order Characiformes; family Alestidae; genus Brycinus; species Brycinus macrolepidotus. Next base: position 541 of record JBBPCZ010160175.1, read on the forward strand.
AACGTGCTGGAGTCAGGCATGCCATGACTCATGTTGATTCAGAGGCAGCTCGCTTATTAAGGGATCGAAATGTAAACCTACTTTAAAGCACTTATTCATTCAGCCGGGTGGGTAGACTGATAAAAAGGGCTTGTCTGTGCTGGTCTACAGATTCCCAGATTACTTATGACTAATAAGACAACTTTGGAGTTAAAATGCCACGGATGCAGTCAGCCAGGTCTCTGGTCAACAATTCTTTAACACAATGATGTCAGTGTTTCAACAGCGGCATTTTTTCTGAAAGCATATGCTCTTAAGAGTGTGACTTATGCTTCTAGTTTGATCTATTTAAGCGAAAGTTAATTAGAGGAAGATCAATTTGAGTGCATTAATGAGTTCACCAGAACTCATGCTCTTTAGTTTTCAAATGATTCACTGTAATTAGATAAGGCACAGCTGGCAGAGGAAAGAAAAGCAGTGCCCTTGGTCACAAATGATTATAAAGAAGAAGTTACATTGCCAGTATGATGCAAACTCATAATTCAGTCTTTGAGAAGAAAAAAACAACATGAGACTATCTATCTACTCTTAAAGGGGTGCAGCACAAAAGTTTCAAACTTTCTGCTTAATGCAGTCATTAAGATATACACAAAATCCTAACAAAGGGTTTGATGTGAAATGCTCCATTCTGGAGAAACCTACTGAATGTACAGAGTGTAAAAGACTGTCTCTAAAAGCTACCTCTCAGAAAGTTACTACATGAAATTATTATGAAAACACTGCCTTAGACATAATTTGATAAAAGTTCTGAGATGAGCTTTTGACTTTTTTCATTTATGGTGGAGGAGTACATGCAGGGTGTTGTGTGGCAAAGTAGTACAAAAGCAGTGTTGGCTGGCATAATAGTAATAAGGCATACCATGGTATTTAAATATTATGTTGTGTCAAATAAACACATTCCAATCATTTACATAGGGGGTCTCACTGATTGGTGGTGTGGGAGTTCATTGATAGGTTTCGCTGACAGAGAAAGGAAAGAAAATCATATTAGTGTCACCGAGCCCATACTGTGCTGTGTGGCATGTTTGGGCCTGCTAATCAAGCTATCCAAAGACCGGTGAAGACCTCTGATTTGTTTTCCAGCCACTCCAGCCATCTGTATCCCTCAGATGTGAGTTTTTATCGTCTACAGCTGTTTCAGCAGAGCAAGAGTTAGTCGGAATCAAACCTATACTGTGGTGTGTGGCACTGTAGCCTTCTAATGGGTCACAAGTCATTTTGATTAGTAACTGAAATGGCTAAATTTGTGTTGTGCTGTTCTTTTCACCGCCATTATAAAGAAGACTTCTTTGTGACATCTCAACAATTATATAGAAATTTTGGAAAACTGGTGAAACTCTCTTCAGCTGTTATTATTTCTACTTCCAGATTAACAAGGCCACACCCCAGCTGCAGTCATACATAATGAAATAATTATAGGTGAAAGAAATCAGTCTTCAGGAGACACAAAGCAGCATCAGTGTAATGTTAGAATAATTCACTGCTTTTAAAAGATGGATAGTCTCTTTTTTTGAGAAACTGCATCTGCTGTTATAAAACTTTTTAAATGGTGTCAGTATGAAAATGGTTTCAGTGAAGTGGGTGAGTTTTGTAGAATTTACACCACCTTAACAGAAGTTGGATCACAGCAGAGCAGTGTTAAGCAATAATGGACTGCATGTAATCCAAATTACATAATCTGATCTCATGCTTGTGACATAAGCATTTGTAATCAGAGCAGGAAATTCTTTGAAAATAAACAAATAAACAATTACAGTTACTTTCTCAGTGATAACTTTAAGGATGACATTTTTGATGCCAAGAAATCAGTCCATTTAGTTTTACACTTCATGAGTCATGTGGATAATAACCAATGCAGGCAGTGTAGGGGCATGCAACGTGCTCCATTATTTTTTCCATTCTGAAAGCAAGTCATCAAATTTTGCAGACAGAGGTTGGAAAAACTGTTACCAGAATCTCCTCAGCCCTGTCTGTTGGTCTGTTTTACCTCCAGGACCAGCATCAGCAGGGTTTTTCACTGTTAAACTAATTGTCCTCTGAAACTGGGCAACTGAGTCAAGTCAAACCCCGATTTACTGAGTAGATAAATAAATGACACATACAGTCTCATGAAGACATAATAGATATCAAGAGACATTTTGTAGGTTTGGTCCCATTCCGTAAACTACATAAAGAATGGAAGCAGTGCCCTGTACAGAAATATTGAACTGATGAGACGTAGCCTAGAAATATTAGTCAGAAATTCCCAACATAACCTTTCATGCTGTAATCAAATGGTGTAGTCCCAATGTCTTAATGTTTAGGGCCGACACTATTGACTCCTGGAAAATGTGTGAACCTTCTTAGAAAAAAAACTTTTAGTCTGTATAGCATCACATAATTTTCACCCCTTACTTCTGCTGTTTCCAGTGTATACATACACTGCTCTTGGGGGAAATATCACACTGAATGTCAGTATGTTGATAGATCGGGTGTCAAATTTGGCTAAGCGAGGGTCTGAGAACAACTTCTAGTAGATTAGAAAAAAGTTTTGGGCAAGGCCTAGGAAGCCCTAATCATTTTACATTCATCTGAACAGTGTGGGGTGTGAACAAACATAATTTCATCAAAAAGGTCGAACAGACTTTATCCTCTTGCATGGCTACAAAAGAACTACAAAAGAAGTGTCAGCTGATGCCAGGGCTGATGCTAGTACACATTTGGATTAGCCTCATGGAGCTATCCATCCATTGATGTGTTATCTGAACCGCTTGTCCTTACCAGGGTCACGGAGTGTGCTGGAGCGTATCCCAGCAATCACAAAGGTAGAGAAACACCCTGGACACCCAGTCCATCACAGAACAGACACACAGACAAACACTCATGCATGACACACTCTCACCTGGGGCACGATTTTTTAAAAAGTACAAACCATATTCTGAAGACATAGCCTATCATTCACTTACCCAGAGTGAGTTAATGTGTGGTGCTGGTATGGTGCTACACTAGTACATCACATTAATTCAGTGTTTTTTGCTGATGTCAGATGTTAAGTAGTACTTTTTCTTTATCAGAATCTGCATCCACGGGAGCTTTAATTCACTGTATATTTGTCTCTATTTCCGCATATTTTTACCTGAACAGATCAAATTAAGCTTCATTAATGAATTTCCTCTGACTTGTGATGTGTCTTGGTATAAATAAATGAATGTTGGATACAAGACCATAAGTTCTGGGTCTATATATGGAAATAGCCCAGTAAAAAAGCATGTATATGGGCATGTCCACCTGACCACACCACTGGCCTACTGGGTATTTCTCTGGAAACTGACCTAAAGATGGGGCAGAGCAGTCAAATTTAAGACTTCTTACTACTTCATTGGTATTGAAGTAAGTAAAAGTTAGAACTCCAAAACAACTTAGTCTTTGATGATTTCAGCCTCTTAATGGAAAGAGTATGGTTTTATTGTCTGTGCACTTTACATTTCCTACTTCTTTGCTTCGTGTTCTACCCCCTTATGGAATCTTTCCATTCCCACTTTCTCCACTCGGCTTCTAGGGCTTTTCTCTTCCTCTGCTTCTTCTGTCTCCATCTGGTGGCCACAAATGTCTCGTCCAGCACCAAAAGTGTTCATCAAAAGTCAAGTTTGACCAATTTAAACAATGCTTTTCTGCTGTATTGCGACTTCTGTTTTCAATTACCTGACTGAGTCCTGAGTTCTAGTCCCGTCCTGGTCCTGTGTGAATTTCTCCCTCATGTTTGCATGGGTTTCCTCCCACGATCCAAAGACGTGCACAGCAGGTGAACTGGAGATGCTAAACTGCCCCCAGGTGTGACTATGTGTGTGAGTGTGTTTGTCTGTGTGTCTGCCCTGCGATGGACTAGTGACCTGTCCAGTATGTTTCTCTGTCTTTCGTCCTGTGAGCGCTGGGAAAGGTTCCAGTGTCCACCCATGACCCTGGTAATGATAAATGGCTCAGATAATAAAATCCTGCTTGTGCTTTGCATTCGCTGCAGGCCTGAACACACTTTCTGAATAATCAAATGCATTTTTTATAGCTGAATTATAGTGACTGTAGGACAGTCACAGCCACGGTATTATTTAGGCTACAATTTGAAATAGACTGCATTTAGTTTAGGGCTGTCAACAGAAAATATGATGCAGGAATTTGCTCATCCTGTGCTTGCCCTTGGTTCCCTTCACCGCTGATATGTTTGGTCGTGACCTTCTTTTTTCCTGGAAATCCTGGCAGAAAGGACATGAGCTTGAAAACAGAACAATGTTGGGATGTGTGCAGTAAACGATGACATTTTCTATTGTGTTAAACCAAGAAAATGATATAATAATCCATAGTTTTCCATTATTGCTTATCAGTGTGTAGTAACACACAATGTTAATATGTTATCAGGATCTGTTCCCAGTCAAACACACTCGCTCTGACACACACACTGTCATGGTTCTTTCCCACAGGAACTATTATAATGTGCTTAATATAAGACATATAACTATTATGACTTAGTTTGACTGAAAGAAGAGCATTCTTAAAAGCCAGCTTAGATCTTCTTCACTGAAAGCAGTTCTCAGGTTGGCCACTTCAGAACTAGGCAGCCTCAGTTAAATTGCTGGCTTGGAAAATATTTAACGAAAAAGCAATTATGCCTGTTTTGTTGGATTCAAAGTACTGCGGATCATGAGGTCAGCCTTTTTGCACCGGTTACACTTTTTCGCTGACTCTAGTATCTATGCTGTCCTGTCACAAGCCTGATGCTTGTTTCCCCACACTGTTCAACACAGTCTTTACGGAAAAGGCACCATGGACAACAGCAGAGTAAGGGCTCTGCCACCTACCCCCCCAGAAGAGGATATTAGAGAGGGAAAAGTCTACGGCAATGTTTTTGCAGAACTTGAAACAGTAGACTTGCCTTTGGGAACAACTTTAAGGTACAGTTAGTCTGATTATTATCTTCACTCCGAAAGGATGCTTTCATGAAATGACTGTCCAGTGCGCTATTCATTTTAATTATACTTTGTCATGCATGTCAGACTGTAAAGAAGAGGAAATCAAAACATCTGGAAAATCTGATGCAGCTACATCAGACAGTCTCGTATCATACTCTCACTACACTGTGACCAAATTGAATGTCTGTGTAAACCTGGCATCCTGTTTACTTTACAGACCTCCAGCTGTGCATATGGGTGTGATCCTTGCAAATTTTACAGTTAGACTGCGATGATAACTGTATGATTAGTATTTCTGTAGCATAATAAAAAGCCAGCTTACTTTTATCTTTTATGATCATCATAGTCATTGTCACTAAAAAAGAATGATATGGCGTGTTCATTTTACATCTGCCTTTTGTTATTACACAAAAGTGTATTAATTATAATAATAATAATAATATAATCAGTTCACTTTTGAGTAATAACAGACAAATGGAAACATGCTGTTTCATTTTTCTTTTACAAATAACAATTATTAGTACTTATACTTACAAAAAATTGAACTTTTATAAGTATAAGCATACTTTTTTTATAAGTATATTATTATAAAATTCATATAATCTAGATTTGTAATCATGATTATAGTAGGTTCGTAGTGACAAGATTAAGATGATAATTATAAAGGGCAAAAGAGATTATGGTGTAAAAATATATAGTTAGCATCATTTCATATTATATACTAAGGCTGATAGTAAATAGAACATGCTACTTCCCTTTTATTGTTGTTAATAATAATAATAATAATAATAATAATAATAATAATAATAATAATATTAGTAGTAGTAGTATTAACAATAATAAAAGTGAAGCACCACTCTTGTTCTTTCTTTTTTCCTAATATTTTTCAAGTTATAATTATGCTGTTAGTAAATATGATAATTACCATCATTGTCATCACCATCATCATCATCATCATGTTGTTATAATAATAATAATAATAATAATAATAATAATAATAATAATATAACAACAACAACAATAATAATTATTATTATTATTATTTTATTCATTATTTTAATCATTCGTCATTTTATTATTAGCGTTGTTATAAGATCTTTTAAAAACTGTAGGAGCTAGGGTTTACTGGTACAGATCAGTTGTGACCTCGTGCTGCCCCTGACTGTGCGAGTGGGCTCTGATGGGCTCTGATTGGCGCCCCCTGCCGGCCGCCTCCTCTCACTGCGCCCCCGCCGCATTTTCACAACCCAGAGCGGGCCGACATGGCGGAGAGCGGGGTCCTGGAGAGTATCACCGAGCATGAGCGGATTCTGCAGGAGATTGAGAGCACAGACACGGCCTGCGTTGGTCCGACGCTTCGGTAGGAGGTTTTCTCCTGTGTTGTGTTCTCCTGCTTTTCGTGTGGGACCGTGCTGTCCTCTCCTCCGGGAGAGGCGGACGGAGTTGGGGCCTTTGTCTGCTGAACACAGGTCTGGTCCGGGTGTGCAGGCTGGACAGCCCGGTAACACACTCTCTCCCGCTGGATAAACTCAGCTCACGGTCCAGCTGGGGGTCTGAATCAGATCACCAGCTGAACTCAGGTCTGAGAGGGAGCGGGCGGAGCAGGGGCAGGGGGGCAGGATGTGAGCCGGTTCAGACTGACGCTGCTGCTGCTGCTCAGCTAACAGTCCAGCTGGCCCTGCAGCTCCTCTACAGACAAGCTCTACTGTTAGAGCTTAAACTGCCTCGGTAGACCCCTGATATATCCTTGGGTAACACTGTTGTTTAATGAAGCCATGGACACCGTTAGGTGATCCTGTAGATGCTGTAACCCCAGCATCGCCCTGTCTGTGCTCAGAAACACACGATGCTGCTAATAAGGGATGGACGGAAAACATAATATTGCTAGAAAACAGCCTGAAAAACTGCCTCCAAGCTGGACAAGTGTCAAATCTGCCCTCCAGCTTTTTATAAACTAGCTCATACACCGTCAGTGTCCGGGGAATGCAGCCTCTGCCCAGTTTCGTAGATCTGTATATCATTTACAGGTAAACAGTTGTGGGTGGGTGTGCTTGTAGATCTGCGGAACTGCACATTACTGCGGGAAGTCTGGCTTTTAGCAGAAAGATTGTCTGAGCTATCTGGGGTACTCTAATTTTTAAAGAAAGTGGTCATATATTAGACACCGTGGTTATATAAGAACAATCTACAATGCTGCAGCTGCTTAGCTAATATTACAGCGCACTTTGGACCTTGACATCAACGCCCCTCTTTATAATTGAGACAGGTGAGCTGTCAGTGGGTGTGGCTTATCTAACAGGAAGCTCAGGTATACACTGAGGTCATCATGTCCATTTAATAAACAAATGAAGAGCTGCGGTAGATCTCTCAGTGAAGCATGAAGTCCTAGGTGTAAGTGTGGACAAGGCTATCGGCAATTTGTTTTTTATTTAAAGTTGTTTTTTTCTCAGAATATTAAGTTATTTGTCATGCTGTGTTCTTATCATGTTATACTTCAGCCTCTGGCAGAATTCTTCATTTTGTATCCTTTTTTGTGTTTTCTCACTACATTAAAGTGACCATTTTTTTGTCGAACCCATGACCTTCTGATCGCAGGGGCAACACCCTAACCGCTAGGCCACATTACTTAGCTACTCAAATATGTACTCAAATACTTCTTATGAACACTTGGAAATCCACCGTTACTCCTCGTTACTGTGATAAAGCAATCCACTGGCTAATAAATACAGATATTTAGCGACCCAGCAGCACTTCCTCTGCTTTAGCTACCAAGTATGAGCTATCAAAGACATCCAGTCAGCACCTCATCCTGTATCTGCCCCAGAGCACTTTTTTTTTCCTTCAGAAGTTCCACTCGTCTTCAAGCTACATCATCAAAAGGAGGTTTCTAGATTTTAAACTGGAGAATATTAAAACACTAAGACAGAGGTCTACAATACAGGAGAAACCCAGGAAATCTGCCCGATCAGGCCACCTGAAGTGGTTTCTGTATAAATGCCTTTTTCAAGGTCACATCAACCACAGGGAAGTCACCATGTTAGGGATCAATATGAAGTCTGCTTTAACGGAAAATGTGAAAGAAAGCATAAAGCGTGACCAAAGATGCCTTTGAGTTGTAGCCAGCCGTGAGTCTTCCTCTTTTGCTACATGCTAATATCACATATAACATAGGTTTTTTTCTTTCTTCTTTTTCTCCACTGCAAAGCTACATGGCTGCTGTCTTCATATGTTAGTCTTTGTGAATCTCAAAGCAGCGTTTCTTTCCAACTTTCATATTCACACATGGTGGGAGAATGTTTTGGGCCTGTGTCGTGAGGATGGATTGTACCTTCTGCTGTTTATTGTGTAGAACTTTTCATTACCACTAGTTTAAACCTACTATATGACGGTGGTCCAAAACCACATACTATACTTTACTGTACTAACAATGGTCATGGTTTTGGACACCAGTATCCTCTCTCCCTGGAGGGTCTGGAAATGGAAGAGTGACCGTGTTTCTTTTTCCTTCATTATCTCTTCTTGCAGAAGGCAGGAAGGCCTTTGGTTTAAGGTCTGCGGTAACAGGAAGGATGAGACATTTGGACATGGGGGATTGCTTATGCTTGTTCTCTGCTTGTGTGTGAGATTTTGAGACCTTCTCTCTATTGTCATGTTAGTGGAAGTCTCCAGTTTTAGCATTTAAAAAAAATGTGTTGGTGATTGAGCTCCAAAGCACATTTAGAAAATAAGTATTTTTCTTCTGCAGGAGATCACTAAAGGCTTGTTGAATCATTTACTGACTAATGGAAAATTATTCATTTTTGCTCAAGGCTACCATTCACACTTCAGTTAAAAGCAGAAGGTGAAAAACGGTTGCTTTGACAACGCAAGCTCTGTCCAAGTCATCCAGTCCATGGTGGGAAGAGCCTTGCATGGGACACTTTCAGTCCAGAGAAATTGCTGCTGGGAGTTGATATGAGAGTTAGGGATGGCCATGTTAAGCGAAAATACTAGTTTGTAAATGCTGAGTTGTATTGGACTAATCCTGAAAGATCGCTCAGTCAGTCCACAGCTTGTTCCCTCGCTGCCAGAAGGTGCTGGCAGTTCACCTTTAAGCTGTTTGCCGATTGCCATTAAACAACAAAACAAGAACAACTTATGAATGCATTTTCTTTCTTTAGGTTTGCATTTGTGAGGGTGGGGGTTCGTGGCTGGGCAATAAAGCGAGAGAGCAGGGGGTGCTGATAGAGCTTTAGTGCATCTTGACATAGATTCTAGTCTCTGGAACTGTGCTGGAGTGATGGACCACCATTCTTTATTAGTTGGTGTTCCTATGATGGTGATGGAGAGCAAGCTCTGAAACTTCAGTCCGGAGTCTCCCATATGTACTCAGTTGAGCTGAGATCTGCTGACTGCCATTCTCTTGGTCCGTGCCTCATGTGCCCACTGGTGAAAGACAAGATGAAGGATGACTCATCTGGCAATCACTGTTTTCTGCATCTCCGTAGACCAGTGCCTGTGGATTTTTACCACTGAACTCTCAGTTGCTCATTCATCTTTGTACTGAGGGGTTTATTGTCTGCAGCCTTGGTATGATATAACTCTCTAGGTAGTTGTGGTTGGATTGTTCTTGTCTGATTACGTCCTACACTGATATTCTCAGTTACGTGTGGAACAGCCAGACATCACACTAAGCATGAACTGAATGGGTTCGTAGATTCCAGTCCTGTTCATTGATGTCTTTCATTTACCATCTTTTAAAGTCAGTGAGATCTGGAAATGTTCTTTTCATGTACCACCACGTGTGCTCTGTCTGTTTGATCACCCTGTGTCTTCAAACTCGGATACTCCTGCTGTTTTTGGGATCATCATATTCAGGGATGGCAATTAAACATTGTAGTCATGTTGACATCACCTCTGCTTTCACAAATTGATTGATTTCAGAGCAATAAATCAGCCAAAATTCACATTAAGATTTAGCAGAGTCGTGTTAAGATGTCCTCTGTAAGATTTTGGCAATCTTATAATTGCAAGCCTCACTGTGTGACACCGATCTAATTAACTGAATCGTAGGCCATGATGCAAGTCGATATACAAGAATAAAATGCCATTAGTTTGTGTTGCCCATCTGCGCCACTGTATCAGTGTGAAACTTCATGCTACATTCCTGTTGGTTGGTTAGTAGATGTAGGTTGTAGCAACACTGTGAGACGGTCATTCTAAATTTCTGACACTGTCATAATTTTCTCCCAGGATATCTGGTTTCAATACAGTGACAACCACCACGTTTTAGCCTCTCTCACAGCACGACATAAGGCCACCATTTTGGAGCCGTGACCAAAGATATTACCACATTTCTTTCAATTTAGTAACCTTTCCTCTGGGGCAGCCCAAAATCGCACAGTGCATATATGTCAATAAAGACATTTCACTGTGATAGCTTTTCAGTATTAGTAGTTGTGCCTAATATTAGTGTTTCTTGGCAGCCAAATCTCATATGGAGCCTCCGACCAGCACAAAGCTTTAGAACAAAGACCACACAGGGCTAGCAGGAAACACCTGTAGCCTGGCCATGGTCAACCCTCACTTCCTCTAGGAAGTGAGTTGAGAGAGAGACAGTGCGTGCATACGTGTGTCACGCTTGAATCAGAGAGTTTGGTTGATTTGGAGGACGTGTAGTCAGCGAGCAGGACATGAGTAGCTTAACGACCTTGCATGCTGTAAATATATTTCCTCATTGGACACGGATGTGTTAATGTTTACATGACTTGCTTGACTTCAGCCAAGTAAGTCATTAAAGTGTGCCTTTAGGAGAAGTAATGGCTGAATTTTAATGATAGCGTGTGTATCTGAGCTGTAGTTATATTCACTTTTGTAGCTGAAATCATGTATATGTTCAGCGTGATCCTACATGATTTGCATGATCTCATATGCCCTATTTTATTATTTTAGTTCAGTCGAATAAACAGCATATGTTCGGTCTCTTAGTTTTAAGTTGTTTTTTTTAATTACTGAACAGGAACCAGTCTGATCAGGCGAAACTCCAATGTACCATAAGCTCTCAAATGTCAGTACTTCTATAATTCTGGATTGTGTAATAAACTGACAACAGAACTAATTATGTTTCAGCTGCTTTACTAAAATGTATGGGCTATGTGTCGAACAAATAGAATTAAGGCAGTAGTTCAGTATTTTAGTTGGGCCTTCATGATATGGACAAAATATTATATTGCAGTTACAGTATACCTTCCAATTAGCACTTATCTTATTCATGGAAAACAAGAAAGATTAGACTTTTTTGTGACTGTTTCGATTAAATGTAAATTAAATGTTACTGTACTGACCCTGTACTGTACTGACTTTTTTCTACACATAAAATAAAATATCTTGTTTTGAAAAACATGAAGACCTCTGTAGGTAAGCTGTGTGTGAACAAACTTCTGAAACATGATGACAGTTGTATTTTAAACCAATTAATGCAGCTAGCTGATATATTTAACTCTGTGGCAGGATGAGCTACCTAATGTTTTTTATTTTTTTTTAATTAACTGCATACTATTTCTAATGAACAGAACAAATGTGGCTTAGAAAATTCATATTCCTGAGATCAGCGTTGGTGATGCAACTTGGTGAATTTTAGTGCTCTTTGTAAGGCTCATTCTGACCGAATGCTTGCAGTATGTCCTCAGGGAGTAGCTGTAGTTTGGTTTGTCAGAACACCAGCATGGGGGGAAACCTGCTACTTCAGAAGCGACATTTCGGTGACGGAATGTAATGTTGTGCTTTTGTGGAAGGTCAGACTTCTGTTGCATGTAATCTACTTTATCTTTCAAGAAAATGCTTCAAGACTTTACTTCTTTTTCAGCCTTCAGTGACAATTGCTCCTCCTTTTTCAGCATGTGCTTACATGGGTACCACCCTAAAGGTGAACTGCAATCTGAAATACGTGTAAACAAATTTTTTAATTTGGACATTATCATTAATGTGGAATGAGTTATATAATTATTTTGGCTTTACTGTCAGTACACTAAAGCACACCTCTGTATCAATAATGTGAGTGGTCTACTGTATTTAGACTAATATGACATTTGTTAGATCATGTAAACATTTTGGTTCATGGAAACACTCAAAGATGATCTGTGACTGGTTGGAGGAGGGCCTTCCAAAGTGGCACACAGGACATTTGATTTTGCCTGCCTGAAAGTTACCCTAATCTCACCCCCCCCCATCCAATGAGGGAACATTTTAATTCTACGTATATGTAACTTATTTTGGTTTAAAACGTGTATGTTTTTAGTGTTAAAGTAGCAAAACACTGAAACAGTGAAATTCTTTATTTTGCCTTTTTGATTTTTGGCCCACCACAAAGATCGCACTGTGCCCCCTACAACACTAAAATTTTGGGCCCTCTGGGTTAGTTTGCAGACATCTGCAGTATCAGTATACTAAAGACCAGGATTACAGTGATCCAGGAATATTTTGTGCAGCCCTAGATCACAAGGTTCATGAGGTCAGTAGACATATGTTGGTATTAGATGTACAGCATTTGGTCAAAATATTATTACCAGGTTATAATAAATAAAAGGATGAGTTTTCTTTTGTAAGTTAGTAATGATTACCCACATGATGTATGTCTTCTTCTCAGTTTACACGTCTTTGAAATACACACCAAAGTCATAAAAAATCAGTTGTTACCAGCATATAGATTTACATAGCATGAACACAGCCTGACACAGCTGTAATGTAATGCCTTGGCAGTGTTTATAACAGTATGCTTACATTAATAAAGTAAGTAATGTTGAAGGTTTTCTTTTGAAAGGAAATGATAATGTCTGTCTTCATATGACGTTATTTTTGTTCATTTAACTCTAGTCTAATACTGTATGTAAGGAGTCTGTGTTTTGTCTGTCAAAGCCCATCAAATAGCTGTCAGTTACCCTGCTATGTGTGGTGAGAGCCTCTAAAGTTTTATAAATTCTTCTAGAGAGTCTTCTTTACTACTGTTTTTATTTGCATGGATTGTAGTTCTTTCCTACCAGTCAGTCAGTTTTACCACAGTCTCATTCTACTGACCATTCTAGTCCACAAGATGGAGCACTTTGAGAACTTATCAAATGCCTGTTAGCCACCTTTACACAGTGCTGTCTCACAATCCTGCTGATTATTGGTTTTTGAGCATTATTAATGAGCCCATATGACACATTTTTCATGAATATTTTTCCCTGAGGTCTTCCTATGACGTTTGTGTTGTTTCGTGTGCCGAGAACAGGCAGTATTCATTTCCTATGCATTTTAAGGCTCTTTTTAGTTCTTACATTTAAATAAACTGTTTTTGTTACTGTGCTTTTAAAGACTGATAAATATAAATGGCCTCTGTTTGATGTGATTTGTCAGAGCTAAACTGATATAAGCTGAATATGTATGTAAATGCATCAGTGTTTGTGACATCACAAAAACAATGAATTGGCTTGTTTTTACTGAGTATTTCCATATGTAGTCTGTATGAACTGAGGAGTGAATAGTACATTTTGAAAGCTGTGAAAGTGTTTACATTCCATATCAAAGATTTTTTTTTTATTTAAAAGAGCAACATTTGGATTTTCATTTTCCGCCTTTTGTTATATATTTGTAATTCTTGCACAAAACGTACATATCATTTAGAAAAAAATGAGCTCTGGAAAAAAATAAGAGACCACTGCAGTTTATTTTTCAGCATCTCTATGAGTATGACAACCATTTCATGCCAGTGTCTGTTAAATTCCTGTACAAGCACCTCATTCTGCTTTATGAGGTACTGATTACTGATCACCTGAATCAAATCATATTTAATGAGGAAAAGTATAAAAACACTGCTGTAATCAACACTCTCCTCTCGCAATGTGACCAGTTGGATGGCAAAACGCTACTAGAAGTACGTCAAAGGTAATTAATGCCATTTTGTTTAAGAGCGAACAAGAGATTTGTTTTCTTTGAAATATTCAAGTTCTGTAAACACTGCATCATTTCTCTTATTTTGTTGGATTGTCATTTCCTTTAAAATTGTGCTTTAAAGAACAATATTTTTATTTGGAAATCAGGAGAACTATTGTCAGCAGTTCTTAAAAACTAAGTCAAAGCTGTTCAGTTCAATACTTGCATCTATAAAAGATAAAACCTGAGAAACTGAACAGTTTTTCAGTGGTCTCTTATTTTTTTCCGGAGCTGTAGAAACACTCTTATGTGCTCTTTCTCAGAACACCTGTAAAGTCAGTTACTTACACCATAACTTCCTCTGTAAACTCCTCTCTATTTATTATATACTTCACATCCTCTGTCTTGCTGCTGCTAATATTTGCACAGTTGTTATTATTCATTGCTGTCTATGTCCATTCTGCATTTTTGCAGACCTAGAACACAGTATCTGTCAGAATATTGTATTCATTCAAACACCAACTGCAGTAAACGTTGCCCTGTTGTTTTGTTGCTCGTGTTTTTCTGCCACTCTCTCTCTCTTGCTCTTTTTGTGCTCTGTGTATTTTGTCATGTCTGCACTTATGTAGGCTTATGGTGTTCTGTTTTCTTTCTTGTGTTGCACCATGGTCCTGGAGGAACGTTGTTTCATTTCACTCTGTATTGTTTAAGTGGCTGAAAGGACAGTAAACCTACTTGACTTGACTAAAGCAGTAAAGGGGTACTAGCAAAGCAGCTCAGTTTCTGAGGCGTTGTCGGATACAGTGGGGCTAAAAAGTTTGTGGACCCTGTGAATTTTTACATAAAATAGAAATCAGATTTGTTCAGATCTCGTTGTCAAAATAACAGTAGATAAAGAGAACTCAGTAAAGACAGAACTGATTCATTCATTTAACAAAATGATTCAACATTAAATGTCTTTGTGTGCAAAAGTATGTGAACCTCTGTAACTGTTGTGACCCCCTTAAGCAGTAATGACTTTAATTGCATGTTTCCTGCAGTCCTGCACATCAGCTTGGAGGAAATTTAGCCCATTCCTCCTTATAGAACTGCTTCAGCTCAGTGATGTTGGTGGACCATGCAAAATACTATGCTTCAGGTCCTGCCGCAACATTTTGTTAAAAGAAATGAATGAAAATTTGTTTGTTTTATTGTGCTCTTTTCATCTGAGAGCTGATCATATGTTAGGTCAGATTTATGTAGAAATTAACAGAATTTTAAATGGTTCACAAATATTTTAGCATGACAAGCTTCTTTGATGGGCTGTACATAACTGTATATAGACAGGTTAGGTATGTAGTTTTCTGTAGTCCTTGGACTTACGTTGCCGTTCACATGAAAGCTGGTCACTTTGCGACTTTTTATGCTCGGAGCTCCAAGTTGAAGTAGAGCGTACAAGTCCTCCTCCCATGCTTCCCTGCTGCAGAGCTTTAGCTGTTTAACAGGGATGAACTTTTTAGCTGTTTTTAGCTTTGTTTGCGTGAGTGTTTTCAAAAAGTGCATTTCATTCTTGAAAATCAGCTCAGTATGAAAAGACCTGACGACATCTAAACATTAGGAATGTAAACAAGGCAAAGCCAGGATGGGAGTTTTAAATCACAGATCAGAGCACACAATGATAAATTTCAATTTAATTTCAATAACCTAAGTGATCACAGTCACTTAAGTACCCACATGTACCCACATGTGATTTTGTCTTTTCTCATTTAGCTGCGGTGGCTGTGTGGAAAGTGGTGCTGTTTATTGTCCGCTGGGGTGAGGTGCTGTAGATGGCTGACATGAATTTTAGGTTTGGCACGATATCACTTCTTCATGTCCGATACTGATACCACACCCTGGAGAATCTGCCGATTTTGATACTGTCCTTTTCCCTCTCTTAAACAACTAAGCTGTTAATAATTCATTTGTCTAGATGTGCTTTTCATTCAAAGTACTTCCATTGTGTGCCGTTTAAGTTATAAAATTCAAGTTTTTACTCTCATATGGTGCACAATTTGTCCATTATGGAGTCATCAGTGGCACACAGACATATTTTACACTGTTTGGGCGCAGGAGCTTGTATTTTAATTCCTCTACAGTTAGGGCTGAAACGATTATTCGAGTAACTCGAATGATTCGATTACAAAAAATGTTCGAGGAAAATTCTTTGCCTCGAGGCTTCGTTTAATTCGTCACCAAAGTCCATCTATTATCGTATCACTCCCGCTTTGTAGACTACTGCGCAGCACCGGTATCATTGTTTTACACGGACTGTTTTAACTGAAGCGCATTTTAAAGATTTAAGGTGGCGCGATTTATTTTGAGCTCTATGGCAATGGCGGAAAATGAAGATACCGGTGTGCGTAAAAGGCAGAAAATGTCTAAAGTGTGGGACCATTTTACGCTGTGTAAGTTGGACAATGTAGTGCAGTGTATACACTGTAAAATGGACCTGGCCTACCATAATAGTACTTCGTCAATGCTGCAGCACCTGAACCGAAAGCATCCTCACGTGAACTGCACTTCTCCAAGCGGACTCTGAGCTTCTACAAGGTATCGTATTTTTATGATTGCTAACTGATATGAACATTAGCGCTTCTTAGAACGTACATTATTTGTAATTATTTGTAGCCTGTGTTATGAGTCGATAGTGACGAGGCATGATAAGTAGCAAGAGAGCAAATACACCAAGATCTCACTCATGTAATTCATCCCACCTCATCTCTCCCTCCTGCGTGCGCCACACACACACACACACACACACACAAACACACTGATAGGTTACATCTCAAAACACACCTTCCCCATACATAAGGTAGTAATAATAAATGCAACAGATGGACAAATCTACATTCATCAGCATATAGATTTACTTTTGGGCGAGTTTATAGCATTTGTTGTACAAATCAATGCTTTTTTTTCTTCCCCACAGTACATCACAGCGGCGCATGGACAGCTTCGTCCGGACAGGTCCCTCATGCACTGTGGAAGAAGCTGCAGTTTTTACCAACAGCATTTTGAATATGCTCATCACAGACATGCGCCCACTGTCCATGGTGGAGGACACAGGATTTAAGAATATGATTAAAGCTTTCAATCCCAAATACACCATTCCCTCAAGAACACATTTCACAAATATGATTGAGCAAAAGTACTCAGAAGTAACAGAGAAATTAAAGAGTGTTCTTAAGGAGACAGACTGTGTTGCACTAACAACAGACATTTGGACGAGTGTGGCCA
>JBBPCZ010160201.1:0-17664 GCA_037974445.1 Brycinus macrolepidotus
CGTCATTTTCGTCTTTTGATCGCACGTACACTTTTAGTATGAGTTCTACGCAAAGTTTTATAAATGAGACCCCTGGTCTGGAGAAGTGAAAAAGCAAGGCCTAGCATCTTCCTTCAGCAGGCTTGGCATATGTGATCTTGATTAGCATTAACAAGATTATGAGGATTTCAGAGATCAGGACGACAACTGTCACTGGCAACTCACCCAGTCTGTCACTTTGACCACTACACCTGGAGCCAGTACACCGCTGACTCTCATTTCAGCTACAGCCCATATGCCATTGTGAGCTTTTCCTAATCACTGCTGGGACTTTGCCCAGTGTCGTTGCGCATTCATGCTAATCACTGCTGGAGCTAATCACATTTGTAAAGATGTCCAAACAGTCAGTTCTGAATTCAGTCTGTCTCTCTCTGAAGCACATGCCTTTTCAGTGTATCAGTATAAAACCATTTAATTTCAACATTTTTATGAAGTCATTCTTTATCTGAGCCTTATATGAAGGTGTGGTTCTTCTGTAAAATTAATACCGGATTGTTTAGTGCATGATAGCGTGTAAGAGACTAGGTCAACAGCTGTGGAGTCCCTGCCTGTTCATTCATCATGCGGCTGTGCAGCCGGTGCTATAATGCCATGTGTCTGTCAGCCTGGTTTTCCCCCCTGTGATAAAACCATCCCACTGGTGGGAGTAAAATATAGCAACTCCCTCTGCACAGCCATGGCAGGTCTTACTGGCATTACTCCTTTCAGCACAAGGGGTACAAAAATAAACCCAAGAAGGCTTTCACTAAGAGCTTAAAAAAAGAATTAATTTAAGGTACATCTAGTCAACATGGTCGTGACAAACTAGTAATTAACAGCACTTCAGTTCCAACGCTTTGATGTCTTAAAGAACAATTTAATGGATGGTTCTTTAGAGAAATTGTTCTTAAAGTAGGGGCTGAGGGTCCCCAGGGACCTGGAATGTATAGCCAGGGGGTCTCTGATTTTATTTGCTATTTTTTAAATGACATGATATGGGTAGGGACATTATATTCACCTCATTTGAGCCAGTAGTCTCTAAACTTGGACATGAGCCAATATTCTACACTCCTTACTGGCTAACACCCTTGAGGTAGGAGTGGACAAATAATATTACACAATTTGATCAGTTCATAGAATATGTATCAGGACTTGTTGTGCTTTCTTTATTATGACAGTGCAGTTAATGTTGTTTAATTACTGACAATATTCACAATATGCTCAGAAAGGCATAAAAGCATATGGTGACAAACTTTATCCCCAAGGTTTATCCCCAAAGTTTATTAAGTTAAATGCTAATTCAACTCCTTATTCTAACTAGACATCCACTACAGAGAGTTATTTCACACAGAACTCTGAAAGAAGCATTGGTGAAGAGGTGCATGAATATGAGGACCACTTAAAGTTTAAAGAATAACGTCCACATGATGTAATGGTTCTGTGCCCACTGAAGGTTTCTTCTTGAACTGTATCCAAACTAAGAACCATTTATTTTTTGGGTTCATGTGTTGATGGAACAAGTGGCCATAACCCAATAAAATCAGTGCACTGATTTAAAAACATCTCGGGCTGCAGCACCCGCTCATTCGAATCTGATCCAGACCCAGCAAGTCGACTGTTCAGGCACTAAAATTGCATTAATCTTCACTGGAGTGTTCAAAAGAGCAAGACCAAGCCTGTGACAGATCATACCTACATGAAATGAAATGACCTAATTTCATCCCAGTAATCCCCCCAAACTGCGCTAATCCGTGTCTTTGGAAGTTTTCTCACTATCTGCTGTCATGTCTGCTGGGCTGAATTCGCTGTGAGCTTTAAGAGATAGTTTTGAGCATATTTAGGTCTGACGACGTTGTAAGTAAGAATTAAACACCAGAGCAGCTCCCGTTAAAAACATTACCGTGATAAAGGGAATGCATAAATAGCTGTCTGTGCAGCCGTGTGGTTCCACTTGGGTGCTTCTTTTGAGAACGTGTTCATTAGGCGCGCTGTTTTTCACCGTGATTATGTGGCGTAGAGGCTAACTTCTCGGATGTGGTGGATAACAGCCATTCACCACCTGATATTAGTGATTTAGGCGTCCGCACAGTGGGCACATCTTGATGGTAGGTGTGTAACAATGCATCGAAAAACGTGACAGTCTTGTGGAGAATAAGCATTCTGTTCAGTATGATATTTGATTATGATAACTGCATTGTTCATAGTGTTCAACCAGTGCCAACCGACAACCCAGTCCTGCATGTCAGATTTAACGAATTCTACAAATATAAATGACATATAAACGATCAAATTGTGTATTTCTGCTGGACAGATGTCATTTGTGATCATTTCAATGTAATTTTTCCTCTCCCTCCTTACTGCCCGCCGTCCTGCTGCCTGTCCTTTTGTTTTCAGAGTCTGTCTCTTCAGAACTCTCCTAATCATCATTTTCTCAGGTCTTTCTCCCCCATGTCTTCAGTTAAAGTGAGCTTAATCTCTTTTTTTTTTTTTCAGGGCTGCTGATTTGTGATTCGCAGTATCTTGCCAGTTCTTTCATTTCACAGCCAAATCTTTTCTGTGCTGTTCTGTGCTGGACCTCTGCTCTGAAAACACTATAACCTCTGTTAAGAATATTGTTTAATTACTATTTATATTATTTTATTACTATTGTTCATTTACTTGCTAACATCTTTCTGATTCCATCAAGGGCAGGGCCTGAGGCAATTGCTGCCCCGCCCTCTCATGGGGTCCGCTTCCACACTGCAGTATGTGACAAAGTCAATATGTTTTGGACCTTTACTTCAAATACACTCTCATTTTCATAATTCACAATAAACTACCACTACATTAACTTTTATTAAATGTCAAAAACTTTCTGTTCTTCTTTTCAAAAACTACTATTTCAGAAATGTGAGGTTCTGTTCCTGAGAGCGACGATCTAATAAACTACTGTGCGGTAAGCTAATAATGAAAAGGTCATCCATTTCTGTTCTTATGCTCGGTATCAGCCATGCTTGCGGCGAGCCGTGACACACAGCGACATTTATGAATAGTGAATGAGTTGAGAGGTGTTTACACAACAAAAGAGAGAGACAACACTCCGAGGAGTCGTAATAACACAGGGCAAGTGAGGCCTTCAACCTTAGACGAGATCTCTGTTCCCTAATCCCACCGACAGGTCGAGAGCAAACGTCGAGGCCCAGCATGTAATCACACAGAGCTTTTAGTGACAGACACAAACACACGGGCGGGACGTTATAATTTACAGATTGTGGGAAAGCACAGCACAACAAGAGATAGCGTTATAATTTACATCATAAACATAGTCATTGGGGATATTTATGAGATCTGTCTGATTCTTTTATCATTCTTTCATAGTCTCTCACAGGCCTGATATACCAAATAAACAAGGGCAGTGAGTCATATCGTAGAACACTGGAGATTTGTTAGCACATGTCTGGTCTCAGTCATGTTTGAAGCACTTTTACATTGTCTGTTACTTATTAATTATTATTATTATAGCAGCCGTTATTAAGATAACCCCACCAATGATCATTTTAACTATCAGAGCTATTCTGTGGCTCTGATATGGCAGGAAGCTATTTATATATCTATTTATATTCATGTTTATGGCTGCTATTACTAGAGATCTAGTCATCTAGGTTTTCTGGAGGACATACAGTCATACGGCTGTCTCCTGGCAACATCACAACCCAACCCAGATTTTGATAGTAAGCAGAAGTGGGTGCTATAAAAGCTGCCCTTGCCTCAGACAGGGCCTGGCATGCGTCTTACGGCAGTGCAGGAAACACTGCAGCGGACGCTCTGCATCTCCGCAGTCTCTGAGGGTTGCATAATCGTTCATTCATAAATCAGGACCAGCCCTGTGGGCCAAGGCATATAGAAAAAAAGGGAGAGCCCAGAGAGAAGCGGGTGAGGAGGGGTAAGTGGTTACGTCTTCTGAATGCCAGATAGCACTCTATTTTATGATATAACTCTCAAGGATGATCTGCCCTCTATAAGACTTCCATTTATAAACCAGCAAAAATAACAAGTCATCTTGCGATGGTTCACTGAACACAAATGCATGTATATATATGTACACACACATTATATTTATATGTTTACTATATATATTTTTATATGTCTGTATGTATGAAACACATCTTTTCTTTAAAATGTGCAATGTTTATGGGCCATAGATGGAGATGGCAGGCTATAAATGTAAACTGAGTGTGAATGTCCACTGTGGATGTGGTCACTGTGAAAGTTAACATGTGAAACATGAGATAATCAGTCACATTTCTTGGCCACAATTTGGTCCCATTAACTGGAAATTAAACTGTGTTAAGTCCACTATAATTTCATAAGCCTTCTGTCCAGCCCCTGGAGAGCTTGCATGGCTGAATCCACATAAGATGAGATATAAGATAACCCTTTATTAGTCCCACAGGTGGGAATCGTGAGACTCTCTTTTTAACCTTTTCATTTCTAACCAAAACTTAATAATGAACTGTGTTTGTTAATTTAATGGCTGATGTAACTGACTACTTCAGAAGCCCTCTGTCCTAAGGTCTTCCTCTGGTATGCCAAGATGTGCTGCCCTAACAGAGCCTTCCTTTAAGGAGCATTATGGAGGTCATTAAGAGGATTCTACACAATCCTTTCACAGAATGTTGGGAGAGAGCAGAGTAAGTATGTCCTGCTTATCTGCTCTGACAGTACACATCTGGTGAAAGCTCAGAGACAGTCCTGGTCAATAGATGGAATGCTTGAAACTCTGATATAGATTTTCTTTTCCCAGTTACACACTCAGCATTTAAAAGGGCCCAGTGATTCGACAGCTTCAAACAGCTGGTAAACAGTCAAGAGATCAGCTCTTTGTGATATCAGACATGGTGTATGGAGTTGCCCAAACATGCAGCTTGACGTCAGCAGATCACATGTTCTCAGGTCGTCTGTGTGTCCACCTTCTGCAGTATGGAGACCCAGGCACAGGAGCTCAGAACGGTCTGTTCTTAGATCCTCAAAGGATGAAATATTTAGATGGGACATCGCTGTTGGGCTCACTTCATCACCCAGCCGTTATAACATATTTCACATTTTCCCCCCAACACGCCATGCAGAGAATACATGAGGTTATGAAACCTTATATATATTCCATGACCCTTGTTTGATGTGACTTTGCAGTTTCATGACTTTAAAGGGCTCATACACTACATTTGTCTGATTTTTGAATGAAGTCCCTTGATGATATTTGTGTAGTTTTATGTGGCAAAAACAGTTATAAGTTAGGTTGTTTTGTTATCATAGAGGGAACTGGCCAGCACTTATATATTTAACTAAATGTTTATTGAACTCACAGCCATATAGATAGATATTGTTTTAATATGTACTTATTTGTTTAAATAATCATAATAATCATGTTTTTTTTTTCGATTGGCTTAGCTCTACTGTACTAGGTATGGACAACTTCCCAGTCAGCACCAATGCAACGCAACTGTGTAAATCAGCAGGCGAAACTTCTGTAGTCCCACATGGGCAGACTGCCCTTAGTGACATCATGGAAACAGTGCATATAAATCAGACTGTTTTTGGCAGCTTCGTTTCCATACTTGGACTGTATGGTGCGAGTAGTGAATGTTATGTTTTGAAGCTTCAGCATTGTTTACGTACTACATGAAACTCTTTTAATTCAAGAAAAGAGAGAAATTTTGAGTTTTCCGTGATATGGGCCCTTTAATGCATATCAGGGTACGGATCAGGCTGAAGAATGGGATCAGACTGAAGACTGAAATTAAAGTAATTTAATTAAAAAAACAAGACTAGGGGTTTATACAGATGGAAAAAGGTATTTATATATAGATGGAAAAAACATTACAAGATGTTACAACCGTAAAAAAAAAATATTAAAAACAAATTTCATCGCATTTTTTTTATCTCTAGTGTTTGAAACATTTGAAGTCGTTCTTCTAGTTTAGTCTTTGTTTTGTAAATCCCTCTGTTTTCCACCCGAGGTCAGTCACGAGCAGAACTGACTGCCTTCGCTGTTCTGCTGTTTATGAAGTCTGCCTTCCTGTAGCCAGCCTGCCTCAGAGGACAACAGAAGAAATTATGAAATATAATAGTTATAACAGTATCCACTCCCTATCAATTTAGACTTTTTAAATTTTGCTGAACAATCAAACACTGACCTTTTTATAGCTCCCATGGAGGTCAGAGTGCTTCCACATTGTCTGCAGCAAAACACCAGCAGCCTGGCCAGCTCTCGTGGGTCCATATCTTTATTTCAAATAAATAAAATCGAAAGTTTGATCATATTTATTAATTTAACACAAGCAGTACAGTGAAGGAGTACTTGCTGTACTGCCTGCCAATTTTGATTATTTGTGAGCATGTGGTCCCATCTAACGATTTTAGCCCAGTTATGGGGATAATTACACTGAACTGTGGAAATACTGGATGAAAAGGGGTATAGGATTAAAAAAAACCCTTCACTATATGGAAATTAAAAATGCTTTACACTTGTATTGGTCTTAAAAGCTCTACCAGTGTTCATGGCTCCCCTATCAGAGAGACACTTTCTGAACATGTAGAATAAGACAGACAGTATTGGTATCTAGGTGTAATGGAGAGTTCCACAGACTGATTAAACAAACAAACAAAAAAACCCCATTTTGGACGAGGTAGGTCATGTTAAGTATGGCTAAACGAAAATGCTGTTTGCCCCAGTGATGTAAGCAAGAGCTCCACTCCAGTGGTAAAGCAGGTAAAAGTGTCTTGCTTTAAGGGTGTTTTCATAATTCTGGGCCTGATAGGACATGTAATCACGCAAGCAAGAAAGACTAGAAGTTACAGCTACATTTCACCCCTTTTGTAAATGTAATACAAATTCAGACTGATTCATCAGGATAGCTTTACAGAAAAAATAACATTTTAAAGCAGCAACAAAGTCCAGAACTAAACTCCACTGAAATGGTCAGTCAAATTCTGTATGCGTCATGTGTCCAGTATTATAATACATATGATATGTTGATTATATACGGCATCATGATTGGGTACCTGTGGTCTTTGGTGCTGATTTTGATGATCTTGGGTAGCACTCCATAGTTGAGAAGGGAGCGGGTGTTCTGTACAGAAGCTTGGCTCAGGTCGTTGAGAATGTGACAGAGTAACGTGACCTCCACAGGCTGTTCTGTGTTTGTGTCAGATGTAGGAAGGATGGGAACCAGGTCTGGCAACACCTGTTTAACTAGACAGAATCCAAACAACTTTATCATTACAAGCTCAATTAAAAGTGGGGCCAAGCAATGTGGTTTCAAAATCGCTTTCATTATAAAATGAAAAAAAAAAAAAAAAGAAACTGTTCTTAATAATACATTCCAGTTTTGTTTTTTTGTTTTTGTTTTTTTTATAACATGGATTATGTGTGAGAGTAATGTTTGCGAGGTACGCACTGATGTCTGGGTGGAGCTCTTTGTAGCGGGACAAGTTTTTGAGCAGACTCACAGAGACCCTCCTCACTTCCCCCTCTTCCTCCTGGAGCATCTTCTTGATCTGCTGCAGGCCGTTCTCTCTCAGTACTATAATGTGGGCAACAGCATGCGATACCTGGGGAGGCATGTTGAAAATAATCAGCTTTGCTATTTAATGTGACTGCAGAACAAGTAACACCATTTCAGTTTTTCAGTTTTCACCTGAAGGGTTTAGCTGTGACTGTTCAGTAGAGTTATTTGAGCAACTCACTGAATACCTTAATTGCAAATTATTTAGCCAATGATGTGGAAAACACATTGATAGAGCTATTTTGTTATAAAACATTTAGGTTATACCTGACATAAAACTGGTTAAACTCGTTGAGAACCATTGAGAGCCAAAGATTTAATGGTTGCATGTACTGTAAAAATGAGCCGATTTCCTTCATTAGGTTCTCTAGTGTAGCTAGTATTGCTAAGAATAAATGAAAGCCAATAGTCACTGAATAATCATCAATCATCGAAATCATAACTTGCGACTCCTATGTTACATTATATGTATCACTGTCAGCAACAAATAGCACGTATGGTTCCTCTAATTAAGTTTTACATCAATTTTCAATCTAAAGCAAATGCGCATTGGCTTCTTCTGGTTTTCTGTTCTTTAGTAGATACAGGGAGGTGAATGGAAACGACTGTCCATGGTGATCAGTCTTATGGTAGATATACGGTAGCAGTGGCAGAAAAAAAGCTTAAGTATTTCTTCAATTAAGGAAAAAAACCCAAGCAGCACATCAGGTATCATGATGTAGACACTCCAGCCCTCAAAAGAGTCACTTTATAAGCTAGACAGTACCCCTCCATTGCCTGCCGTGAGGTTCTGCATGGCTCCTATGGAAGCCTCCTTCGTCAGCTGGCGGTTGCTAATGGCAACAAGAGACAGGTACATGCGAATGGTGATGGCACTCCAGAGCCACTCAGCACCATGAGGGTTCCCCTTTTCCTCCAGCAGGGGGCAGTCCGACTCTGAGTGCTGGAACAATGACCAGCAACAGTGAGAACAGCAACGCTACAACAGCTTGTTCCTCTAATAGTCATTAACATAACATATACTGTAAATGCACTGAATGAAAACAGAGGGTTTGGGGTTAAACAGGTTTAAAACAGAATCACTAACATTGTCAGCTTCAGTGTCTTTGGTGCTCTTGATTCTGAAGCAGCCAGGCGTGTGGGTCTCGAGTGCCAGACTCTGGCTGGACTCCTGCAGCACTGGCCTGTGTGTTTCGGGCAGCTCTGACTCAAACTGATAGGTCAGGTTATGCAGGATACACACACAGTTTTCTAAAGGCTACAAAAGCGAGACAAAATAGCAGCATTAATACTCCACAAAGATGGAAAAATGTTTGTGAGTCAAAGTGGGCAACACCCTGCACTCATTGGTTTTACCTGCAAACATTCAAAACCATTTAGCCGAAGTTTACAATAAACAAGATTATACTGGGTAAACGTTTAGGAAACAGGAAACGAACAGGAGCAATAGTTAGGATACCTTGTCATCAGGTTTGTAGTCTGCAATGGTTCCACGGACATAATAAACGAGGGAGTCGATGAGACCGTCACAGTCTCTCATGGCTTTACGTGCGTTCGGACCAGCAGAACTTACATTTCTAAAAAAAAAAACAAATCCGGATACATAAATGAATCAACACCACGTACAAAGGCATTTTGAGAGCATGTTCACTGTGTAACTCAGCAAACGTTATTCACAGTTTGAGGTCTAATGGTGTTTATTTTTCATGGACTCTGTGTGCTTTAGTCACACCTCAAACAGGCTGTAGCATTGAGGAAAACCTCAGAATCAGCCAGCAGCTCCAGTTTGGGATCCTCCCCCTCTGAGACACCTGAACAGGGCACCAGCACGGTGCCAGTCAGAGGTTTTACTGCATCGTGGCACAGCTGCTCCTTCAGCATGTCGTGAGAGGACAAATTCCACAGCAGCCCTGAGGAGCAAAACAACATTTGGAGGCTTAAGTACCATTAGGAGGCTTAAGTACCATTAGGATGAAGGGTTAGTTAGTAGTAGAACATAATGATCAAATACAGGCACTGTCCAACTCCAGATGCTCCCACCTGGACTTAAGAAACCATCTTGTCATATGCAAAATTTCAATTTTTGTTGCTGTTCTAAATGAAAACAAGTGCACAATCTCTGCAGAGAGCTTCTTCACAATGTAATACACAATTACTGTTCATTAACTGAATGTAGCATACTGAAAAAAAGTAAACTGTGGACTGTGCAAAAGGTTTTTTTTTGGTTTTGTTTTATCTGACATGTTAAAATGACTATAAATTGAGGGAAAATGTCATATTTAAGTCTGTTACCTGCTGAAGATTTGTACTTATTTTCACTCAGAAAATTACAAAACATATCATTTGACTGGGGTTGTTTCAACTTTTGCCTGCAACTGTACAATCCTTTTGGCAAAAGAAACTCAAATGCTAAACAATAACATATTTTACATAATTATTTCCAAACGTAATCGATTAGTCAACATGTGTTTGGTGCCTAAAGTTTCCGATCATTTTAGATTCTGTCTAAAATACATTCATATTTCTGAAGCAGATGCTCTTGTTTACAGAATGTGCATATAGAGGCACAAAAGCCTCCTCTTCACCCTTTATTATTTAAAGTATAATTTAAGTATTGTTAAGATAAAGGGTTAGTAAGTTGTAGAACATAATTATGGAAGACAGGCAGACTTCTGAGGCAGAGGGATCAGCAAGTATCCTGTGGGGCCTCCGGACTGCTGTGCAGGGGTATAATTCTCAACCTCAGGTTGGACGATAGAAGTAGCACTGCCCTTTCAAGCCTGGATTGTAAGGATTAGAAATCTGTATTTGATTCGTGTTGTGACTGGAAGCCGGGTACTATAATAAATGCATAACATTGAAAAGGATGTGACCAACAGGAAAAAAAAACAACATTCTGCATGTTTTCTGCATAAGGAAGACCTGCCCTAAAAGAAGTACAGTAGTTCATAGCTTAGATGAGGACTTGAACAGTAGGATGGGCAGGAATGGTTTTGGTATCTTTAAGTCTTGCCCAAACAGTATTTTCAATACTATTTCTGAACGAGCACTGGAATGTTATTACTCAAAATAACCCTAACAAACACTAACATTTACATGTCACTGAAATATGAAAACGACGTATGTGCTGATGTGTAGGAAACAAAAATCAGATCTCCTCTTGTCTTTCACCTTGCATTCACATTTTTAAGTCTGGATCAAGCTGGATTCCACAAAAATGCATCCCCAGTTCAACCACACCCAATTTTACTTTTTCGCCTAAAAATCACACTAACATATATAACTTACTACTGGCAGCCTATTGTAGACGTGGTTTCACACCTGATACTATCCGTCACCTGCTGGAGTGCAAGAAGGCACTTATTCTGAGGGTAACTCCAGGTTTGTGTATGGTTGTTCATACAAACTCAGTCTCTTAGCATGGTTTGAGTGATCTGACTGTAATCCGATCACTGTTCGCCCTAGGTGTGTTCACACCTGACTTTTCTGTCAAGTGAAATTCAAACATGATCTGATCAACAAAAATTCATGCTGCTGATGCAAGGTCTCTAAAACACCGTTTCCAAATGGCACTATATATAATTTTTTTTTTACTTGAAACAAAGTACGTCTACAAGCAGGGCCTCATACACCTCATACACATCAGCCACAACATTAAAACAACCAGCCTAAGACGGTGTAGGTCCCTCTCTTGCCGCCAAAACAACTCTGACGAGTCAAGGAAAGGGCTCCACAAGACCTCTGAATGTATCTGCACCGAGACGTTAGCAGCAGATCCTTTAAGTCCTGTAAATTGTGAGGTGGGGCCTCCATGGATTGGACTAGTTTGTCCAGCACAACCCACAGATGCTCGATCAGAGATCTGGCTGGTTTCGAGGCCAAGTCAAGTCTTTGTTTTGTTTCTTGAACCATTCATGAACAATGTTTGCGATGTGGCAGTGAGCATTATCCTGCCACTGCCATTAGGGAATACTGATGCAATGAAGGGGTGTAGTTTGTCTGTAATGATGTTTAAGTAGGATCATACATGTCAAAGTAACACCCACATGAATGCCAGGACCCAAGATCTCTCAGTAGGACACTGTCCAGAGCATCCCACTGCCTCCGCTGGCCTGCCCGTATCCCACAGTGCATCCTGGTGCCATATCTCTCTCACTGGTGAGTGATGCACACGCACCCGGCTATCCGAATGATGTAAAAGAACATGTGATTCATTAGATCAGGTAGTCTTAAGACCTTTCTTCCTTTGCTTCATGATCCAGTTCTGATGCTCATGTGCCCACTGTGGGTGCCTTTGCTCCCCATCCACATCAATACATCAGTGAGCCTTGGGTACCGATGAACCTGTCACCAGTTTACCGGTTGTCCTTCCTTGGATCAATTTTGGTAGGTACTAACCACTTGTGGGAACACCCCACAAGACCTGGCCTTTCAAAGAGATTCTCTGACCTTGTTTCCACCACTTCAATTTCAAGAACTGACTGTTCACTTACTGCCTAATATATATCAACTCTATTAGTGTTTTGACTGATCAGTGTATGTATGTATGTATGTGTTTGTGTGTGTGTGTATGTGTGTGTGTGTGTGTGTGTGTATAACAAACACATTTCCAAATCATAATGCTCCAAACTGGTGACTGACCGGTGAGCTGCCGCCGCGTCTCAATGTCCCGGTTCACACTGAGCAGACGCAGGATCACGGCAACACCGTCACAGTCTTTCACCTCCATTTTGTTGTCGCTGTTCTCAAAGACGGCGTTTCGGAGCGCTCCTGCTGCGGCTTGCTGCAGCTCCTCGTTTTCAGAACCCAGAAGCTTCAACAGCTTCGGGATGCCACGCAGGTGAAGCAGCTAAAGAAGGCAAAGATGAGAGTCACAGTCCTTTTATCACTCCAAAAATAACAACCACTCACATAACAAAACCGGCTCTTCTGCTCAAGTTCAGACTTCAGATCAGCATTTGAGAAATGATACACAGTTGTTCTACAGTTGTTATACACTGCAGAAAAGGTGGTGCTACTTACCATTTTCTTGGCGTCTGCACTGCTGTAGCACTGGTTTTGTATGAACTTTGCAGCAGTCATCTGCTTTTCTGTGCTCTGCTGAGTGAGAAGTTTCACAGCCGTCTTCAGAGTCATCTCTGCACCTTGCTTTCCCATTCTGTCTCACACACACACACACACACACACACACAAACACGCACACAAACACGCACACAAACACGCACACAAACACGCACACTTTTACTTTTTTTTAAAGAACATTTTTTATATTGACAAATACAGGTTGTAGTTATCAAGAAAATAGGAGAGAATTTTGTAATTTTATATTAATTCTAACAACATAACACTTTATAGTTTATATTATTTCTCAATTGAGATATGCATAAACATGAATTCTAAACTTTCACAGATCCAAAGCTTCAATCTTTACCCCTGTGGTCAACTCACAATCTAAAAGAAGCCTTTGTATCCCACTTTTATTGCTATCATGACACTACCTGCTCTCTGGGATTTCCCATGTTTATCCCATTGGCTTATCTGATGCCTTTTTCAAATACTCAATAAAGTATGATAGACGTCCATATATCCATAATCTTAAATAATCTACTCCACTCTCCCCCTGGGTTCGTTTCTGCTTATGGGAAACACCGAAAGTGGTACTCACTAAAAAGTCAAAATGATACAGAATATGAATGTAAATGTAATTAATTACTTTACAATGTCATTAAATATGTACTCACATATAAATAATACTTGAACATTATTGTACTGCAACATGATGAATAATTCTAGACTTCTAAGAGTTGAGGGGTGTTTTAAAATAGCAGTGCACACTCTGAAGATCTTACTTTATAGATTCAAACTTCGCTTCTCGCTTGACCTCAGGTTCCTTGGCGAGCGCTGGCCCGTTTGTGTTCGTCTCAGCGTTGACCAGTAAGGGAGTCTGGGAAGGCCGTCTGCTTGCTGCCTCCTGCCTCTCCCTCCCATCACGGACCAGCCAGGACAAATCCTGCGATCCGTACTGCCCCTGTTGGTGCTGACTGAGAGATCTCTGCAACTTCTGCCTCTCCAAAAACATCTGGTGACGCTCTGATCTGAGAGGGGTTACTTGTGGTTCGCTGGGCAGGAAGACATCATCCAAAGGGTCCTGCTCACAGACGGGCTTTCGGAGCTGCTGTGTACCAAAACGGCCCCCCATGAAAGACTGAGTGTTCCAAAATGACTCAGAGTGTGCATAGTGCCGCGAAGGGACAGCTTCCTGAAGACGGTCGGCTGAATACACAGATCGCATGGCAGGCAGCGTAAAGGCCGCAGAGTCCCAGCAGAAGCCGTTTCCAGAGAGGCCGTACCGTAACGTCCCACAGCCCCCGTTAACCTGAGGGAGCCCTGGACTCAGCCTATGAGAAACATCCACCCTCCTCACTGGTCTAATCGACTCTGATGTGAAAGATGAGCCCTGTGGCAAAAATAATTTCACGATCATTTGAATCATCTATGAAAATAAAACTAATGAAACCCTAATTTCATTTTAATTTTGGAGAATTTCTATTGGTGCGTGAAAAAGCCAGCTGGCGTTTATTAGGTGCTGTAAAGAGACGTTTTATGACAACGATAATATAAAGGTGAAGGAAAAAAAGACATACCTTTACTGAGCCATTCCTGACTGGTGTGGTGGTCGTTAGTTGGCTGGTAGACAGACTACCTGAGAGATAAACAGAGAAGCTTATTCTACATCCTCCTGCTTTTGTTCCACACTCTCAGTGACGCATGACTGGGGGACAACCACCATTCTGAAACTCCCAAAAGTATTGGGAGCACTGACCATTACACCAACAGGGACTTTAATAACATTGTATTCAAATACATAGACTTTAACATGGAGTTGGTCCCCCATTTGAAGCTATAACAGCTTCCACTCTTCTTGGAACTCATCCAACCAACCATGTCTTTATGGACCTTGCACTGGGGCACAGTCATACTGGAATAGAAAAGGTTCTTCCTCAAACTGTGTCCACAAAGTGGGAAGCATGGTGTTGTCCAAAATGTCTTGGTTTGCTGAAGCATTAAGATTGTCCTTCACTGGAAGTAAGAGGGCCTAGCCCAAACCCTGAAAAACGGTCCAATACTTTTGTCCATATCTTATCTTAATGTGAATTCATTAAAAACCTGAGACGAAAATGAAAACGACAAATCCAATAGATGAAAGGTGAGCTGAAGTTGTGTTCAGGACATGAAAGTGATGTCACCCCCCCTCCCCCCTCCTCCCTCTTTACACAAAAAGTCCAATCTCACATTGGACTTTTAGCCTCAAGTTGCCCCAATAATCCCAGAGTAATCCAGTCATTACTGAAGGTGGGCCTGATCCCCCTTGGGGTGTCCTACCTCTGAGAGTGGGCCGTTTTCCTCTCCGGGACAGGGTGAGCTGCACTTGTTGCTCCACTCGGCAGCGCCGGTCCGGCCGGGCCAGCCGCTCCTCGGACGGCAGAGCTAGACTAGAATCATCAGGTTTCACCGAGCCGTGGAGGGACAGCACTGTCTTCACGTACAGCGACTCGTCAGCTGCCATACTGTCCACGTCCCTTCGTGGGAATCCGGTCCGAGACTACCTGCTCTTTGTACGTCAGGTGTGTTTTTTCCTTTTGTTTTTTTTTCTCTAAGGGCGTGGCTTCTGTGGCTACTTTAGGGCGTGGTTACCTGGACGACTCGAAGGTTGCCGTGGCGACCGGAGGGCGTGTTTTCCGAGCGTCACCTTCCAGATTGAATTACCTGCAGATGTTTAACCTGTTGATCTGCCCAAATATCAATACACAGAACCACACCCAAATATCCTCACCCTCATTAAATCATAGTCCCAGCACAAGCTGACAAAATTCTCCTGGAACTGTTTTATTGGATATATCCAATGTGTATATACATATACTTATATAGCTTTATGTATACATATTTATATATTTGCACACACACAAATGTCTGTATTTATATTTTTGTATTATTTGTATAGTGTATTTTTTAAACTGTACTGTTGTGTTTAGCTTTTATTCTATTGTCTTTGCTCCTCTTACCTTTGTTCTGTCCACTTTCTGCCATAACAATGCAAATTTCCCACTTCTGGGACTAATAAAGGGTTTATCTTATCTTACTTTATCTTATCTTATCTTATTTTATCTGATCTTATCTTATTTAGAGCTTTATATTTTATATTGTTCTTCCTTGTCTCTGTATCTTGTCATTGATACCTATATTATTAGTTCTATCTATTAATTTATCACATCCATGCTGCTAGTTCTAAGTCATTTATTTATGTATTCTATCTCCTTAAATACTGGTCTGTTCTGGTACAGCTGATACATTCTCCACTTGATAACACAGTTTATTTGTTATTTGCTTTATATATTTTATACTTAAAGTCACAAGAGATAAGCATCTAGAGAGCTGCAAATCTTATCTTATTTCACTGTACATTCCTGTGTATTGCAATGACAATAAAGATATTCTGGTCTATTCTATTCTATCTCTGTGTGTCTTTGCAGTCATAATATAAGCAATTTCCTCCGGGATCAGTAAAGTTTCTGATTCTGATTCTGATTCTGAAAAGTAGCTGCCAAAACCCAAACAGAAGAGCAAAAAGTGCAGTAAGTCTTCAGATACTGGGTTCTTTAGAACTACAAATTCTCAGTAAAACTAGAAACCTTTAGCACATGATCTTTGCTGAACATCTTATATAAGAACGTCCTCTGAGGCATAAAAAAAAGCTTCAGCTTGAAGATAAGATGTGTGTGTATTAAGATAAGATAAGAAGAAATCCTTGTGTCATTATCATGCTCAGTACAACAAGAAAGAATAAAAGATAATAGAATGAAAGACAATAGAAAAAATAAAAAAAACTGACAATAAACGACACTGCAACACAATGACAAGAACATTAGCGTAACAAATCACAGTGCATCACTGACATTGCTGTATGTAAAGATGCAGATATAATGTACTGTCCTGTAGTAGTGTAGGTTTGGCACTAGGTGGGCCTGTGGTTGCTGTAGAGACGCTGATCTGGTGGTACAGCAGTCGGCACCCGTAAAATGAACGAGGAAAAACATAAATAAAAACATCACACGCCTCCGGGGTCCTGCGCAAAATCAAGACCATACAGCCTGACCAACAGCAGAGGACTCCAGGTGCTTATATAATCTGTAAGCTATCTAGTAATGCTCTTATTAGGCCATAAACATGCCTTCGTTGTCCTGTAACTGCAGGACTAGACTTCTCCACATTCTAGGACTATTCAATCTGACATCAGGATGTTATGGTAATACAACAGTTTTGGCCAGCAGGGGTCAGCATGATAGAGCAACAGAAATACAGGAGAATACTCTGTAATTGTTGCGATCGTAAATAAAAAGGTAAATAAATAATAATTTAGCAGCAAACTATAATGCAGTCCCCCTGGATGTGACCATTGTCAGTCAGTGTAGTCATAATCAGTTTATATGATCCATATCAGTCTAGACAGTCATTATTGGTCTAGATGGTCATTACCTGTCTAAGATCAAGTCAAGTCAAGTCAAGTCAAGTAGGTTTTATTGTCATTTCGACCATACACACACAGTATACAGTGAAATGAGATATCGTGCTTCCAGGACCATGGTGCAACACAGAGCAGAACAGAACAGAGAAACATCACAAGTGCAGGACACAAGTATATATATATATTTTTTTTTCAAGATAGTCACTATCGATTGGGATTGGCATGACTGGTCAAGATAGTCATTGTCAGTCAGTTTAGTCATTTTACGTCAGGATGATCATTATTAGTCTTGATAGTTATTATCAGTCAGTGTGGTCATTATCAGTCAGTGTGGTCATTAATGGCCAGTGTGGTCAATATTAGTCAGGATAGTTATTATTAGTCAGTGTGTTCATCAGTTGGCATCATTGCTATTGATTAGTAAGGTCATTCAGACAGACTGATCATCCATCATAATATAGTCTTCTCCAGTAACTGATGATGATTTTGCATGTCTGTGTAGTACGGAAGCGCATTGCATTCACCAAAGAAAAAAAATTGCATGCCTTATCTCGTAATTACGAGAAAAGATCTCGTAAT